>AYEL01074538.1:0-22218 GCA_000484575.1 Olivierus martensii | reverse complement strand
TGGAAGTAAGTTAACTTTTAAACTAAAATATAATACGTTAGCATATAGGAAAATAACGATAAATAATAGAGTGCATAATAAAATAAAAATAGGACAGGTCAAAGTTAACTTCCTCACAGTGGGTCCATGTTGAAATTGGCAAAATTTTTGTAAAAAAAATTATCCCTTGTGTACTAATTCAAATTTTTAACAATACAATAGACTCTCAATTAATTGGGTTAGTAAGGAAATTAATTCCCCTGGATAACTGATTCCTAGATGATCTGTGAAATACTCAAAAAATTAGAATTATGGGCAATATGAATTTAATAATAAAAATAAATTGTATACATACATGTATTCCAATGATCTATGATTTATTAAAAAAGAAAACAAGGAAAATCATTTAATTGCAATATTTATAATTTTAATTTTTTTCTAATTTTGATTACCAATTATCTAAGATATAATAAAGAAAGAAATCATCTCATTATATTTAAAAGTGGGAGAAGTTTCTCTCACTATTTGTAATAAATTCAATTTGCAAATTGATCTTACAGTACCTTCATTTTCCTTGCAAATCAGTTTAGAGAGTTAAGAGACTCTTAATGAAAAAAATTATTGTAAAGTTTCTTATATAATATGAAAATTAAATTTTTTAACAATTTATGATATAAAATATTAATTTTGGATAATACAACCAACAATAATCAAAATTTACTTTTGAGAGCTCAGATTAATTTATAATATTGATTTCTATTAGGAATGACAATTATTTTCTGCTTATATATGCTTTCAAACTCTTTATATTTCTGAATTATAAAATTAAGATTAAAATTAGATAATTTATCATTATTGATTTTAAAAACAATTGAATAGTTCATCTTCTAAATAGGTATATTAATTTTTTTATCTAGCACATTTAGATGAAGGTGGAACAAAGCTGATATAACCAGAATGGCACACAAACAACTTCAGTTGATAAAGTATTTAATATAAAATTTCTTTACTTGATGAAAATGTATCATCAGTTTCAGGAGAGTAATCTTCAAAAACAAATATTTATATCATGATAGATAAGTTAACATCATTTACAAGTAGAATCAAGATATTGGGTTGTCCGGAAAGTTCGTGCATTTTTTTTAGTTGTTAATTGGTGGTGCTAGAGTACTAAAAACGTGCAAGTTATTATTTAGTTTAATTGTGACCTTGAAAGATGACATTGTAAACATCATAAAAATTTGTTTTGTCAGAATAAAGATTGACAAACTATTGTTAGTTTCGTTTTCGCCATGAGTGTCTATACAATACATTTGCACCACGCACTTTTTTTCGACAGTTCTTTTCGTCGCACTCTTGAACACACCTTCTACAGACTTTCACGCTTGTCTTAGTTGTCTACGCTTGTCCGCATTTATCGCTTAAGTTTCAATGAATTAAAAGTAAAGAAAAAAGAATGAAAGAAGAAAAACAGACAAAAGTCTCCTCTCAAGGTATGTTTATGGGTCAGGTTGATCAAGATTAGGGTCCCCCTTTATTCTTTCTAAATAGAAGTTTATTTGGTTAAGAATTCGCTAGTTTGCTAGAGCAACGTCGTTTTCTCTCTTTAATATACTGTATATAAATCATTGTTTTTTTTTGTTCCTATCTAATGTTAGCAATATTGTCTAAATATTCAATGTTTAAGTATACAATTTTTTTTTTATTTTAGTTTAATAAACTCTTATTATTGTTAATTTTTATGATAAAAAGTGTTTTTTTTATTCCAATGAACTTCTAATCCTTCGGACCCTGAGCTCACTTACCACACGCCCGTATCTAAGTTACTTTCGGCCAAAAATAGCCAAAAACTCTCGTTGGTGTGAGCGCGATCAATCATCACACCTGGTGTCAGAAAAATTGTAATTTAATTAATAATTTTAATAGACCCCGTCCCCACAATTTCGTGTCATAAGTGGGGTTGTGAAAAAAACGTGGGGTCCACCAATTTATTCAAAACTTTTTTAGAATCACAACCACCAAAATTTTTTGAAAATGGCATCAAAAAACTACCGACTCAATGGGAAAAGGTTGTAAATTCAGACGGAAATTATTTTACTGAATAAAATTATCTTTAAATTTGAAAATTTTGTTTTATTTGCTTATTAAAAAAAACGCACAAACTTTCCGGACAACCCCAATAGTTTTGGAACAATATTTATAATACCTCCATTATCCCAGAACTATCTCGATTCCACTTGTAAATGATGTCAATATATCTATTATGGTATAAATATTTGTTTTTGAAGATTACTCTCCTGAAACTGATGATACATTTTCATTGAGTAAGGAAATTTTATATTACTTTTTCAATTGAAGTTGTTTGTGTCTCATTCTGAGTTATATTAGCTATTCTTCCATCTTCACCTAAACATGTTATACAAGAAGGTAAATATAATTATTTAGTTTGTTTTATACAATTTGAATATTTTAAATATATTTTTTAAATATTATAAAATTTATTTTGAAATGATTAGCTATTATCCTAAATTAGTCCTTAAAAGATTGTGGCAATGTTTTGAAATTTGGACATAAATAATTATTGCTTTTATAGTTTGAAGATAATTAATTAGAAGTGCTTTTGATATAAGCTAGATCTTGATTTTACAAGTTAATTCATTTCTGGGTAGGCTTGCAAACCAAGAACTCTTAAACTAAGAATCAATTTCTCATAGACATAATGTTAAAAACAGGAGTTAGGTTCTCAGCAATGAAATTTGACCTTAATAAAATTAAACAAAGGTCAACAGAATCAATAGTTTATGAATAACAATGATTTATCTATCTAAAGAAATGAAAATATGGTCTTTAAAATCAAGCAAATTATTGTAATAATGAAATTAATGTCATATAAATGTTAGAATTTTTATTATTGATAGATAAGTAGATGAAGTGCTAGATAGGTGATGTCTTAAACACAATTTGAAAATGATAGTATGCTGGTAAAACATGGCATTCAGAGAGTTGGTTACTTCAATTCTCATCCCACCATTTTGATTTTTCAAATTTTGTAGTGGAAATGGAGTTATGTACGAGGTACGATCCAAAAGTTCAGGGACTTGGCGTAAAATTCCTTACCCTGAAGATTTTAAAATACCGATGCACAACCACCTTCAAAATAATCCCCTTGGGCGACAATACACTTTGCCAGCACTCGTATAATCTCATGAAGCACTACTGGAAGCCATCTTTTGCAACCACTCATAAGGCCTCCTGCGATGCTGCTATTACCTCAGCTGATGACACAAAACGCCGTCCCTGCAGATTTTTTCATTGATGGAAATAAGTAAAAATCACAGGGAGCTAAGTCCGGTGAATAGGTGGGATGTGGAAGCATTTAGTATCAGTTTTGGCGAGAAACTCTTTGACCATTTTGGACTGATGTGCAGGTGCATTGTCCAAAGAGCCACATCTGAGGCCATTTATGACGAATGGACTCCCTCAAACGATGTAAAATTTCTAGATAACGCTCCTTGTTCACTGTTCTGCCCTCGGGAATAAATTCTGAATGAACAATTCCTTCAGAATCAAAAAATACCTCCATCAAGACTTTCCCTTTGCTACGATCTTGCCAGAATTTTTTCGATCACAATGAAGATGGCGACTTCCATGTTCAAGTAGCATGTTTTGGCTGAATATCAAATAAGTAGCACCAAGTTTCATCACCTGTTATGATCTTGTTCAAAAAAGTTGGATCCTTATCGGCTTTGTCAATTAATTCACCCGATATTATCATTCGTTCTTCCTTTTGTTCAGAGGTCAAAAGACGAGGAACAATGTGGCGAGACACTCGATGCATGTTAAGATCCTCCGTCAAAATATGCTGGCAGCTAGTCTTTGTTAAGTGAGTGGCCTTAGCGATGTTCTCAAGGGTTTGGCAACGATCTTTGCGAACACACTGAGATACCAAATTAACATTTCCCTTAGTCCGTGAAGTCACAGGTCGGCCAGAGTGCTCATCATCAGTGATGGATTCTCAGCCCTCTTTAAAACGCCGATACCACTCATACACCTTCGATCTTGACATCATAGAATCACCGTACACCTTCCTTAGCTTTTTTAAAGTCACTGCAGGTGTTTTACCCAGACGCTGACAAAATTTAATGTTATAGTGTTGTTCTCGAAAAGCCATGTTTCTTACGTCGCAGAACAAATTTGACTATCTCAGAACAAAATGTCTGTGCACGCAGTTCAATCACATGACATGGGCGAAACCATTCTGAACACTGAGGGGAGGGATGATAGAATGCATTTCAAACAGTATTATTTTAACTACGTACTTTGGTTGTCATGGGTGACTGTAGTCCCCAAACTTTTGGATTGTATCTCGTATAACATCCACAATAATATGCTGCTACTTATCAAATGCCAAAGAAAACCAAAAGGCCCTATAGCAGGAACACTTTTTTTTTAATTGCTACAGAGCTTTTCATCTGATTTTCTTTGGACAATAGAGTTTCTGCTCCAAACTCAGTCTTACTGTATTGTATAGCTACATATATGATTTGAAATGCCTATTTATGAATGTTTGGCATTTAATTTTTGCAATTAATGTTGATTTTTAAAATTTTTTTGATACTTCAAATCTGAAAAAAACTCAAACCTGAGAACTCATTAGATGGGAACTTTAAACCAAGAACTATCTGTAATTATTTATATCAAAAGCATTTTTGATATAATTATAAGTCTTTACAAAATTCTTCAAAAGAAAGTTTAATAGTTTTTGAATTTTGGGATCTTAACACTATAAATATGTAATTATAAAATTATAAATAATAAAAAACTATAACACTATAAATATGTAATTTATTATAAAATTATAAATAATAAAAAACTAAAATAATTAATGGCTAATTTTAAACAATATATCAATACTTTATATATTTCTATATTATATATAATATGTATACAAATATTCCTTAGTTTACCAAATAATTGCACTCCTTGAGTTACAAACATTTGTACTTACAAACATGAAATTACAAAAACTCTTCAATAATTTAAACAGTATGATAGCAGAATGCTCTGGCAATAAATATTATATAAAATTATACAATTAGTTAACAAATTATGGCAGTATTTCAAGATGATGGTGATTGCATTTGCTTTATATTCTTTGAACTTTGCTTTATACTCTGAACTTTTTATTCAAATCTGTGAAATAAAAAACTTCTAATTGATTCATTTGTGAAATATTTTTACATAACACAGTGTATAAAGTTATTTCAGTACTTTTCAGGGCCAAATAACAATAATATCTGAATTATGAACAAAACCTACATATAAATTTAATTCGTAACCCGAGGATCACATGAATTTACTTAGCCTGAATTTTAAATAAGTAGAAAAAATAATTTTTTAACAAAAATTCCAAATCAAAAACTTTGGGTTAGGTTGATTAAGGTGATTGAATCTACATCACATTATGGTTATATTATTTCCTAACTGGGAGGGATATAATCCTATATAGAATAATAATATACCAATAATATGACATTTAAGATCAATCAACAAGCAATACAAAATAAACAAATCAAGTATCATGAACTTTTAATTATTGTAAACTAACATGTTTACACTTATAACTTACAAATGCAGTACATGTTTATGCTCTATATCTGGAAAACGAAAAAAAAAATATGGAAAATAATTTATTTAAAGTCATATTTTATGAAGCCAGATACAGTATATATAAACTAGGGAATGCTTATATATAATATCATATTATTATATACATATATTGCATATATAATAAAGAACACAGAAAGTATTGATAAGTTGTTTAGAATTAACCATTTGTTATGATTTTATTATTTATAATTTTGCAAGCACTTTATAAGAAATCAACACCTACTGGTTCCCCTGTAAAATTATTGTAAATGCCCAATAGTAATTTTGTGAAGTTCAAAATAATTGTACACCTACAGGTGTAATATATGGGCCAAGTGTTTGTGACATCTATTCCTGTCTGCAATCCCAGATATAGCAGAAACATCGTTAGAGCACTGTAAGCAGAGGTATCAAGACCTTCTTGGAAGCAGTAAACGATTTGGGGATCCAGAACCTTTTTCAGTAGAATTCATTTCTGCAGATTGCACAAAAGTAAGTAAAAAAAATCCCAATACAGGTACTCCTCTAGTTACAAACATTTGTACTTATGAATGTGAAATTTCATTTTCAAATTTCAAAAACTCTTCAATAATTTTAAATAATATGATAAAAAAAAATGCTCTAGCAACCAATATAATGTAAAATTATACAGTTAACATATTATAAGAGTATTTCAAGATGGCAGCAGTTACACCAAAAATTTTTCAGTTTCTATTTGGAACTTTTCATTAAAATCTGTGAAATAAAGAACCTTTAATTAGTCCAGTTGTGAATATATTACAATATACAGTATATCAAGTTCAGTATATAATTTTATTTCAATACTTTTGGAGCCAAGATAACAGCAATATCTGAGTTACAAACAGCTTGATTTACAAACAAAACTTGTATACAAATTATGTTCATAACTAGAGGAGCTCCTATATATTTAATCTTACCTAAGAATAATTTAAACAGAATAATAGAAAATAATAATTTTATTGTGTTTTTAAATTAAAAAAATATATTTTTGAAAGTAATCCTATGAATTAGTGAATATAAAAAGATCAGCAAATATGAATTAGAATATTAATTTATATTTCTATGAATAGAGGAGATCTGCAATATTGCTTCATATTGTTTTCTTTGGATTTTGTCTGTGGCAAAGAACATTTGTAATTGAGTAATAATTTGATTGTTAGTATTTATATTTATATCATTAGATATACCAAGGATCCACCTTTAGATAGGATGAATATAGCTAGGATTCATAGGTATCATAAAAGAAAATCAACAAATAAACTTTATGATAATTATTCATATTTATTTTTCCTATTGTAAATTAGCTCTTAACTTTAATAATAAACCATTAATTCTGACAACTTATTCAAAGAGCTGTCATTTTGCATTTCTGCTAATGCTTTAGTAGAGAAAATAGAATTGTCCATCCATACACATCACTGCAATTGAAGATACTCTAACTTAAATTTATGCATTATTTTAAGGGCCAGTTCCACGAACAGTGTTTAACATTGTTGTCAATGCTCCTGTTTGAACTTGGCATTTTTTTAATTGAAAGATTGTAAAGTACATGGATTTCTCAATAATTGATATTTTGAATAATGGCTAGCAAGTTGACAATAAAGAATAGAAATGTTGAAAAATTATGTCCAACATAGTGTGTGCTTGTGCTTTCTTCATGCAAATCTCAAAAATATTGAGTTATGTGCATTTATCTCAGTTCTCTATGTTAGAGTGAAATCCTCTATTGTAGAAGTACCATGTTATATGGGGAATGCATATATAGTAGTTGCCAGAAATGTGAGAATTGTGCTCTTACTAGCAATTAAGTATAAAAACAAGCTTATCAAAATATTTGATATATAAAATATGTTTGATTACCATAATTCTCTTATCATAAATGTTTAATAAATTTTTAAAAATTTATAAGAAGTTGAATCTAGATTAGGCATAAGAATATTTTGTGAATGTTAGCAGCAATCTGAGAGTTAGACTTGGCAAGAAAAATATGTCACTAAACAAATGATGAATTGAAATCTCCTGATTGAAATATTGATTGTCCTATATTGTCATTTGTTTTGTGTGAAGCAAATTCAAATATATGTCTGTTTGAATTTGATTTATTTATAAAAAACACAACAAAAAATAGCTCATATATATATTTGAATTCATGTAAATTGAACTTTGGATGTGAAGGGCAAAATGTATAATGCTTTATTTTCTAATTGTTTTTTCAGTTATCTGAGTTTTCACTCTGAATTTTTTATGCGCTAAAAATATATGAAACATTGATATTTAATTTTAATATTATTCAAAAAAGAAAATATAATTAAAAATATTTACTTTGAAATATATTATTATTTTTTATTTATAGGTTAGATTGAAAGATCGTTATAAAGATCCCAATATAATGTTTGATCTTGTGAGCTGTCAATTTACATTCCATTATTGTTTTGAAAGTGAAAATCAAGCTGAAAGAATGATACAGAATATTAGTGAATGTTTAAAACCTGGTGGTTACTTTATTGGTACTACTCCAGATGCTTATGACATTGTGTAAGTATTTTAATAGTAAAAAATATTTTTCTTAGAAACAGAAAAAATTTCAAAAATGTACTGAAAATGTAACGTGTTTTCATCATACAGTTAAATTGTACAATTAAAAAATTATAATATGAAATTTATTATATCAACTTGAATATAATTGTGACCCCCATTTTTAAATGCTAATCTTTTTAAAAATTTGCAATATATTCAGTTAATGTGATATTTACAGGAGTCTTAAATTTGCAAAAATATTAATATTTTGATGTAGCAAAAATAGAACAAAAAACAAAAAAGAGTGTAATATATGTGAAAAAAGTAAGTACAGTAGGGCCTCAACTGTCTTCTGTTTAGATTAAGTATGTTTGATTTATACCCAATACATTCTTTTTGTGTAGGTTTGTACTGTTGAATTTGCTACAATAATGTATGGTGTCATAATAAATATAAATAATTGAAAATCTATAAATTTATAAGACATTTCCAACTTTCACCACTTTGACTTATGACTTTGGGGTTTAATTCGAACACCAAGATCATAAATCAAGGACTACTTTTTTATGAAATATTTCATTTTTTACTCAGTATTTATTATAGTGTGATTATGAAACTATTGTAATGACTATTAATGTTTCTATCAATAACATTATTAATGATATTTTTCTATCAATAGTAATGTTATTTGTATATGATATAAATTATTTATACATAACTATTATAACAGTATAAATCTCCAACCTTATCGGTAGGCTATATAATATTATGTAATTATCATAGTAAAATTAAAAACAGTTTATATACATATTCCCGACAATTTCATTAGGTCAAATTTATTTTCTGAAACTTGACATATAATTCCTTGTTATAGATTTATAACTGTTTATTAAAGTTTGCAATTTTTTTGCAAGTTATAAATTTTTATTTTTATTTGCAATTTTGTCAACAGAAATTATTATTATTATAGGTTATTCTGATTTGAATATAATTAAGTTACAGGACATTTATTATATATTATAAAAATAATAGACAATAATTTTCTGAAGTATTTATAAGATTTACATAAATATTCAATTTTAACTGAAAATTTCTTAATATTTTCAGGAGAAGGATTCAAAAATCTGAAGATCTTCAGTTTGGAAGTGATATATTTAGTATCAGATTTGATACTAAGGACAATTTCCCTTTGTTTGGAGCTCGCTATACATTTTATTTGGAAGGTGTTGTTGATTGTCCAGAATTTTTAGTGTATTTTCCACTTCTTGAATGGTATTTATCATTTTTATTTGTAAATATGAAAATCAAAATCTATTCAATTTGTTTAAAAAAGTTATTCTAAAATATTTTCAATATAACTGAAAATAAAATATAAACCCGAGAAAAATTTCTAAGAATGAACTATTACAATACAGATGTTTTTCACAACAAAAACAAAAATGAAGCATTTTTAGTAGAAAAAATGAGAATGAAATGGTCATGTGACTTTTCTTGTTTATTTTCTTTTTTGAATCTAACAGCTGAAAATTGTCCTTGAATGGATTGAAAACATTTCCATTTAATTCTCATTTTTTCTGTTAAAAGCACTTTGTTTTTATTGTTATTGTGTTTCAGTACAGTACATGAATACTTTAACATTTTTCCAGTTGATATTGAATATTATCACTTTTCTTTCAGTTCTAGCCCATGAAATTTATTAAAACATATGCTATATTGATTTTCAACTGCATTGTATTATAGTAGATATATTCTTCAATATATCTCACAAATAAGCATTATAATATAATTCTGAGAAAACAGATAAATCTCTTCTATAACATGAGATATTGTGAAAACTGCTATTCAAAATTTTGCTTTCTTTTTGCAGAAGTGATTCGATGCACCATTTATTTTTACAAGATGGCACTTTTTCATTCTCTTGCTGAAAGTACTGTGTAATAAAAGATAAGTTTCTAAACCTCTAAAAAAAATTTGCACTTTAAGTAGGTTTCCTTCATAAATATTTTTATTAAAATATCTTGGAATAATAAATCTCTATCATAATAATCTATGTTGTACTATGGGATTGTTTTTCAGTAAAAGAGACTAAAGATTTTGATCTGTATACATAGCACAATGAGTTCTTTTGTCTATTAAAAGATATTAACTGATCATCTGAAGCCTTCTGCCAGAAAACTTAGTTTATGGTGCAGTTGATTGATCCAGTTTGATAATGATCCCAAAAATTCATCAAAACCTATGCAAGAATGGTTGAAGAAGAACAAAATCAAATGTTCTGGAATGGCTCAAAGTATGGACCTTAATCCAACAGAAAATCTCTTACATCACCTGAAAACAGCTGTACATAACAGACATCCTAAAAATTTGAGTGAATTGGAACAATTCTGCATTGAAGAATAGTCAAAATACCTATTAACACATGAAAAGCTTATTAAAGGCTATCCCAGTTGTCTTAAAACAGTCCATTGTTGGAAAAGATTCAACAATAAGTTATTAATTCCAAGGGTGTAAATACTTTTGATTTTATATAGGATTAAAAGCAGCTCACTTAGCAAGTTCTATATAAATTTATTGCAGTATACTGCATAAATTTATATAGAACCTTGCTAAGTGAGCTGTTTTTAATCCTATATGATAATAAGCAAGTTGTGTTTCTATATGATACTTTTGATTTGTTCATTATTTCTTATTTGGTGATATTATTTGTTGGAAAAGATTCAACAATAAGTTATTAATTCCAAGGGTGTAAATACTTTTGATTTGTTCATTATTTCTTGTTTGGTGATATTTTCTGCAAATCAAAATAGATTATTTTGAAATATTTTATTTCCTATTCTGAAGAGAAAACTTTAATGTAAGATAAATTACTGTTAAGTCATTTGTTTTTCATTTTATTCAAAAAACTACAAATGTTTTGTAGGGTGTGTAAACTTTAAAGACAACTATATTTGATCCAAGTTTCAAAAAAGACTCAGATTTAGAATGGATGAGCAAATTTATTTTAAAGAATGGTAGTACAATAGGTGCCCTCTTAACCAGCCACCATGGGACTGAACCTTTGGCCGGATAACGAAATGGCCGGTTAAACCGAATTACATATTCAGTATACAGTATATGGAATACAATTCATATATACATCACAAGATAAGCAGGAAAAAAATCACAGAACACTAATACACACTAATCACTATATTTTAATTTAAGCAAACTCGCTCATTTTTCCAACAAAACTTTTTTCATAAAATGAATTACAGTAACTGAGTAGAAATAACTATTACACTGCTTGCACAAAGCAATAACAATGTCAACTGCTCAAATAAATAGAGCAATTAATAAATACCTGGAGGGTAGAGACAAACATGTTGTGGCAGGTGGTGACTGCCATATGAGTCATTTTGTTACTGAATAGCGGTTAAACCGACGGCCGGTTGAACTGAGGCCGGTTAAGAGGCACCTTCTGTACTTAGTTTATGTATTTTATAAAATTCCTCTTCAAATATGTTGTATCTAGTTCAAACTGAGAATGTTTGCAAATAATTGAATCTTCATACATATAGGTGCTGATTCCACCCAAGCAGAGTAACACAGACAAAAGTATCTTTTTGCTCATGTTGTTTTATATTTAAGAACAAATTTTACTAATAATGTCAGTAATGAATAAAAAAAGAATTATACTACATATACTTAGTTTATATAAAAATACTTTTCATTATAATTCTTATCAAACTGATAGTTCATTTTTTGTATAATTTTCCATGAAAAGCTTTATAAATATTTGGATATTGATAACTCTTGTCCTCTGGCCAAAAGTAAAGTCAGTGTTGCTTTTCATATAAGCAAGAATGATGCTGTATAATGAAACCTTTAATCATTATATAGCAATAAGCAACACAGCTGTTCTCTTATATCTTTCTAAAATCTAATTAATCATATGATTTTCATGAAATAACAATATAAATAGAGTAATCTTTTCAAAATTTTAGTTTTTCAAATGTCAAAAAAATAAATAATATAGCTGGATAGAGAGACAAATTCAGAAGGATTATGATTATATTAATAATCCTATGTTATTTTTTTACAAATAGCAGCTATGTGCAGTATTGTCAATATTTTGTATATATTACAGTATACTGTTAATCAATGAGTTGGAATAGCCAGGTTATAGATTAACTCAGTTAATCTGAAAACTGGAAATGATGCTTAATTATTGATGTTTTATCTTAGATATGATATAAAAGATTTTTAAATGCTACAGATTCATTTTGTTATTGTCTTAAATAAAATTAATTTTTCACCTGCTGTAGTCTATACAGTCTATAAGAAAACACGAGCCTTTAAAGCAGGTAGAAGATCACAAAAAACAAATTTATTTAAAATGTTTTCGGTCAGTTTATTGACCCGCTTCAGTAACTTACAAATACTAACATTAGAATAACTTTTAAACAAAGGCGATTACATAGAATTCGAATAAAGAACATAGAATTATAATATTTAAATTATTAATATATATATATCATACTATTATACAGAATATTTATTTTAAAAAACACGTTTTTTAAAACATTTTAATACCATTTCATTTTTATATAAAACTATCCTCATATAGCAATGGGGGTGGTGGGATCATATAGTAGTACTCTTTATACCAATATATCATATAGTCAGATGTTATTGTGTGCCACCCATCTCCAGGATGGTGGGAGATCTTCTGGGCTGTTATCATTTAGTAGATCATAAGTGGGCTTACGTTTTTCTATCTCCATGGCCCCAAAGTTGGTATCGCATATGAATGGTCAACTTGATGGACTACGGTCACTTCTTCCCATTTAACATCAATGTGATATGTATAGGTTGCATATGCTAATGCATTATCAAATTACCTTTCTGGATATTATTTTTATACTCTGCAATTTTTTTTTCAAGCTTCGTTTGGTCCCACTCACATATTGCTGGCGTCTGTGTAAGGTGTTGTTGTGCAACACCTTACACTTTTTTTTTCAAGCTTCGTTTGGTCCCACTCACATATTGCTGGGGTCTGTGTAAGGTGTTGTGCAACACCTTATACAGACCTCAGCAATACGTGGATATTATATACACATCCGATTTTCTAAGTTGGTTTATACTGATCCTTGTCATTCCTAAGTATTGAAAAAGTTGTTCTATTTCTTTTGTATACAGAATATAATTTTTTCAATACTTAGGAATGACAAGGATCATATAGACCAGAACTGTCCAACCCGCAGCCCAACATAAAATCGTAAACTTCCTTAAAACATTGGAATTTTTATGTACTTAATGAAGTTTTTACTATTGGAATACCTATCTACATTTCTTATGTCAGTGATTAAAACTTCTTTACCCGCTCAATGATTTAAAGAAATTTCTGAACGAAAAGAATTCAAAGATTATTAGGCTACATTTTTGCTTATTTGTCATAGTGGATATTTGTCATTGTGCCAGAAATTTCTGAACGAAAAGAATTCAAAGATTATTAGGCTACATTTTTGCTTATTTGTCATTGTGCATTATTCACTAACTTTTTTCCTTAGCAACTATTTTTTTTATTTTACACCCCTTTTCCAATCAGTGAGATTACTGAAAGGCGGAGCCAATTCCAACCACGGTCAGCACCTACACCCGTGGAGGGCGACGAGATGGTGAAGGATGGGGATTGCCTGGCCGGGTTCAGAACTCCAAAAAACTTTTTAGGAGATGTCGGACCCAGGTTCTCCTGTGGAATGCCAACACGTTACCACGTGGCTATCTGGCCGCCTACCAACTATCGTTGGAATTAGAATATTCTGTGTGCAGCCTGAGACAATTCTTTTCTTCAAATGTGGCCCAAGGAAGCAGAAAGGTTGGACATCCCTGATATAGACCATCTTAGAAAATCGGGTGTGTATGTAATACCTGTGCACAACACCACCTTACACAGACCCCAGCAATATGTGAGTGGGACCAAACGAAGCTTGAAAAAAAGAATTGCAGAACATAAAAATAATATCCAGAAAGGTAATTTGACTACTGCATTAGCACAGGCAACCTATACATATGATATTGATGTTAAATGGGAAGAAGTGACTGTAGTCCGTCAAGTTGACCATTCATATGCGATACCAACTTTGGGGCCATGGAGATAGAAAAACGTAATCCCACTTATGATCTACTAAATGATGATTGCCCAGAAGATCTCCCACCATCCTGGATTTGGGTGGCACACAACAACATCTGACTATATGATATATTCATATAAAGAGTACTACTACATGATACCACCACCCCACTGCTATATGAGGATAGTTTTATATAAAAAAGAACTTTATTAAAAATGAAATGGTATTAAAATGTTTTAAAAAAACTGTTTTTTTAAAATAAATATTCTGTATAATAGTACAATATATATATATGTTAATAATTTAAATATAGTAATTCTATGTTCTTTATTCAAATTTATGTAACCATCTTCGTTTAAAAGTTATTCTGATGTTAGTATTTGTAAGTTACTGAAGCGGGTCAATAAACTGACTGAAAACGTTTTAAATAAATTTGCTTTTTGTGATCTACCTGCTTTAAAGGCTCTTATTTTCTTATAGACTGTATTGTCTTAAATAATTGACAATCAAAATTAGAATCAAATTCAAATTATAAATATTGTAATAATCTTGCTATAAATGTTAATAAAAACATCTGTTGTTTCCTTTTTCAATAAATAATACAGTAGTTGAATATAAGTGTGAATATAATTTATTTTGCTTTAATATTAAATGCATATTAAAAAATTAGAATTGTGGGTATTTTACAGATTATCCAGGGTAATTAATTTCCTAACTATCCTGGTTAATTGAGAGTCTACTGTATTTTCAGTCATATCATAGTATAATGCATTTATTCATATGCTTATTTTTTAAGCTTTAAAATTTGTTAAATTTGGGAAAACTATATACTATATTTATTGGCTTATAAAATGCTTTTTTAATGCAGAAGACTCATCTAATTTCAGAACAAGTAAGGCCTCGTGCCCACATGTAATTATCAGTTGATGAACTATTTAATTGCAGGAGTGAGAACAAATGACTCCTATGAGACTGTGCCCATTAGCAATTCTTTTGTTTGTGGACTAAACAATAGGAGTCCTTTGTTCTCACTCCTGCAATTAAATAGTTGACTGCTAATTGCATGTGGGCATAGGCCTAAATTTAAGGAAAAACAAATTTTTTAAAACAATGGTGAATAAAATCCAAAAGTCAACAAAGAAAAATATATGATTATTACTCTTATTAGGTTCGTCCAAAAAAGGGACATCAGCCAACCACGTTTGACTAATAATATATATGATTATTCAAATTTAGATTCATTAATGACATGATCATCATTGAGTAGGGCTTAAATTGTATAAATGTTAATTCAACAATCACATCAATAATAATTGTAATATCTATTAACTATGTTTTTGTAACTTGCCAACTTATTGGTTTTTAGTGTGTGTGTGTGTGTGTGTGTGTGTGTGTGCTGTATGGTAATTTTCAGTTTTTAAAAAATTGTTCTGCATCTTATAAGCTGTCAAATACGATATTATAATTTTACATTATTTAAACATCATTATTTTTAATTTATGCTTGTTAGTGCATAAGAATAAATAAATAATAATAATAATTATTTTTTTAAATGTCATTTTTAGAAAAAATTCCGTTTTTCAGCACTCCTGAACAGGTTAAACATAGATGCACTAACAAGCATAAATTAAAAATAATGATGTTTAAATAATGTAAAATTATAATATCATATTTGACAGCTTATAAGATGCAGGGCAATTTTTTAAAAACTGAAAATTACCATACAGCGCGTGCACACACACGCACACACCTACACACACACACACACCCACACACACACACCCACACACACACACACTAAAAACCAATAAGTTGGCAAGTTACAAAAACATAGTTAATAGATATTACAATTATTATTGATATGCTTTTCAATGATGATCATGTCATTAATGAATCTAAATTTGAATAATATTAAAATAATAAGAGTAATAATATATTTTTCTTTGCTGGCTAAACATAGCCACAAATTCTCATGGCAAATGATAATTCCTAAATTACTTACATTATGTGCATCCTGAAGTCAGAAGTCTGTCAATGTGGTTAAACATAGCCACAAATTCTCATGGCAAATGATAATTCCTAAATTACTTACATTATATGCATCCTGAAGTCAGAAGTCTGTCAATGTGTTAGTAGTCTAACTAGTTAAGGCAGGGGTGGGCAACCTTTTTTTTTGTAGGGAGCTGTATAGAAAAATTTATGACGGGCCCAAAACAAAAACAATTGATAATAATAGTATTTATTAAAAAAAAGTGGGCAACCTTTTTTTTGTAGGGGGCCGTATAGAAAAATTTATAGTGGACCACGAAGAAAATGACAAAAACAATTGATAATAAAAGTATTTATTTAAAAAAGAGAAGATACAGGTATGTAAGTATACATAGTGTTGGTATTAGATATAATAAAATAATGTGGCCCGTGGGCCAGAGGTTGCCTACCCCTAGGTTAAGGCATTGGGATAGTAACCTGAAGATCCTGGTTTGATTCCAGGCCAGTGAAAATTTTTAATTTTGGGAAAATAGTAAAATTATAGTTTAATTATTAATCCAATAGGTAATGTGCCACAATAATAAATAATGATTAATTTGGCAGTTTAATTTTGAAATAGGTCATTAGGGATAAAATTTAGCTAGATTAGGAATATTTGAATAGGCTAAATACCTTATCAAAATTTATATTAGCATTTTGAAACAAAGAAGATAGTTTTTGAAACCTCATCCTTATTTTATATGATGAGACAAGCTCTTGCTTAAGGTCAAGTTGTTGACCTTGGAAGGATGCTTGACTTATTTTTATATTCCTGATTTATGCATTAGTTGTTTATGTTACAAATAATCTTGAAATTATTGATATTCGTTTTCGGACCTGATTATGGTCCATCTTCAGTTCTACAGTACATAAAAAATAGATAAGAATTATAGAAATCTTTATTATCTAATTATTATTTATTATGTACTTGTAGAACTGAAGATGGACCATAATCAGGTCCAAAACGTTTTTTCTTGATTAATAAATTAAGAATACCTTGCTTAGAGTGCTGTTATAGCTTTATTTGGATAAGTAAAGCAAGAGATTGTAATATTTTAAGTATAGTTAATGATATCATACATGATATTATGGGTTTTTCTGCAACATAATCTTGAAATTATTGATATTTTAAATAAAGCATGGGTTTTCATAACAAGTATAGTTAATGATATCATACATGATATTATGGGTTTTTCTGCAAGAGAATGGCAAAACAAAACAAAAAAGGGAATGAGAGTCTTCTCAAGAGAGAAATGACACTGATTAGTGATAGTGATCCTTAGTCAATAATGGAGAAATAAAGCATTTCTCATTCAGGACTGGATAAGATATTCTATGAAGAGAAAAAATAAATTGGTAGGAGGAAAAATATTTTACTATGCCTTATATTAATTTTTCAACTTCCAGTCTAAGATGCATGGCAAAATTAATTCATAATTAATATCTAAACCTTTACAAAATACAACAGATTGCCCAGGCAATGCCAACCATGGATTTGCTAGTTTGATATATAAAACAATTTTCCACTTAATTCTAAACCTTTACAAAATACAACAGATTGCCCAGGCAATGCCAACCATGGATTTGCTAGTTTAAAACAATTTTCCACTTAATTTTAAGCAATTTATCTTATAATAAAAGATAAAATTCCATATAGCATATGAGAGAACAAAATTTTTTATTTGTAAAAAATCTTTTTTTTTTTTTTGTAATTATTGAGTTTTCTGTTTTTTAATTAATTTAATGATCAACTATATTTGGTTAATTATTTTAATATATTAATAAACTGTTCTTATTCAGTTTAGCAAAAAAACATGGATTGACATTAGTTTATAAAAAGAGATTTGAAGATATGTTTAATGATTATGAAAAAACTGACAGAGGAAAATTTCTTCTTCGAAAGCTTCCAGCATTAGAGGTTTGTTTTATATTTATATATAATAAATAGTTAGATATCTGTGAAATTAGCAATAGAATATTGAAGTTTTTGTAAATTGTATTTGTAAAAACCCTAGTTTTAGAATATCAATAAAGTTTATTTGGTGTTCAATATCTTTTTTTATATTTTATTTGGTGTATTTTATAAATATACTAGCCTATTAGAAGGAAAACACACATTTAATACAGCAGTCCCCCGACTTATGATGGGAATGTGTTAAAAAGTCAATATCTTTTTTTATATTTTATTTGGTGTATTTTATAAATATACTAGCCTATTAGAAGAAAAATACACATTTAATACAGCAGTCCCCGACTTATGATGGGAATGTGTTAAAAAATTTTGGTTGTTATTTAAATCTGTCATAACTTGGAATACTATTTTCAATAGATACAATGTTATAAATGGAGATTACATTCTCAACCATCAGAATTTGGAATATATAATTCTGTTAAAAATTAGTAGCAGTATTAATCAATAGATACAATGTTATAAATGGAGATTACATTCTCAACCATCAGAATTTGGAATATATTATTCTGTTAAAAATTAGTAGCAGTATTAATAATATTTATGAAGCAGTTTCTACAGCACGTGTGAGCAGACCAGATATCAATCTAATAAGTTTTACCAAAAACTTTATTGAGTAACGTTTTCAGCGTTAAAACGCCATCATCAGTTATTATTAATGTATGAACTATTATTAGAGTTTTCGAACATCGTATGTTGCCGTTACAATTCGAATAGTGTTATAAAGTATTCCTTTTTACAAATCTATTTAAAAATTAAATAAACATTTTAAACTACAAAACATACAATTAGACTTTTTTAAAAAATTAAATGAACATATCTGTTTGACTGAAAGCTCAACATTCTTTTTAACTCACTGTCCGAAAATCTTAGTCATGTCTAAGATTTTCGGACAGTGAGAAATTAAAATGGTTGATCAGATGGCAAGTAAAAAGGAAAAGGCAAGAAATGAATAAGCTTGAGGACGTCATAACAATAATAGGAGATATAGACATCCCACCTTTTGCAGAGAAGATTATAAGGAGAGGCCCATCCTACGCAATTAAAAATGTTAGTGCAATCCAAGAGTTAATACCCCAGTTTGAAAAGATACTAAGTAATATAAGCGGTATGAATAGTATGCAGAAAGAAAGATAAAGATGGCAGTTCGTTGAAGAAACGATGAGGAAGAAGAAAAAGAAAGCAGAACATGATCACCAGGTGAAAATAGAAAGGCACCTAGTCAAACAAACATGTAAATGGCTATCAGACAACAGCCTAGCAATCACAAGAGAGGATAAATCTAAGAAGCTAGTAATACTTAAAAGACAAGCGTATGATGACTACATGGAGGAATACATACAAGAGACTGAGGCAGAATTATTGAATAAAGACCCAACAGAAGCATTAGTAAGAAAATGTGAGAGAATAATGAAAAATAAAGACCTACCAGAGTTCTTGAGGGTAAAGAGAATCAATAACCCAGCGTGTCCCAGGTTATTTGGATATGCCAAAACTCATAAAAACCCATTGAAGTTCTGCCCAATCGTAGAGAAGTGCAGGTCACCGACATATAAGATAGAAAAAGCTATGGCAAAATGGTTAAATGCAAAGCTAACAGGCTACCAGAATGTAGTAAACTCTCCAGCAGAGTTTATAAAGAAACTTAAAGAAACAAAGCTAATAGGAGACCCAATATTTACCACACTTGATTTTGAGAAGCTATACCCCTCTCTAAATATAACGCCGACATGCATCAGTCTTTACAGATACCTACTAGAGAATCTCCCGACACCAACCCACAACCCGAAACTCTGCAGAGATTTGGCAGATTTATTCTGTTATTTTTCGTATTATAGGTTCAAAGGAAAATTCTATAAACAGAGAAGAGGAGTGCCGATAGGGAGCCCCCTTGCAGGCGTACTAGCGGAACTGGTACTACGCTCCCAAGAAGAAACTACAGTACAAAGCATTATTCGTGAGGCAACCTTATATGTCCGCTATGTGGATGATATTTTTGTCGTTTGGTGTCAAGAAGATAAGGCTGAACAACTACAGAAGGCCTTCACGTCGGCGAGCCATGGTCTCAAACTTAATCTGGAACAGAGAGAAGAAAGAATAATTCACTTCCTCGACATAATGATTACTTACGAATCCCCTAACATCCACACGACAGTATACAGAAAACCTACAAATATAGAAATAATCATACCCAGATGGTCGAATGACAGGTGGAAATATAAGAAGGCAGCAATTAGAACTTACCTATATAGAGCTATGACTCACTGTAGCACGAAAAACCTCCAGACAAGTAGAGATTGAGAAAATCATAGAAATAGCAAAGAGACATGGTTATTCAAAAAACTTGGTGATTAAAACTCTTAAAGAAATTAACATGTTTCCGTTTTTCATTTCAAATAGTCAACAAGAAGAGCAAAGGCAAGACAAAGTTAATAATAACAGTACAACACGAGAAGAATTTGAAGTTGTGGAAGATACCTAGGAAATTTCCAAATGGTAAAAAAGATACTGAAACTTAAAGGAAAGAAACCAGCTTATAAGAGACCCAGTACAGTGACGGAGTTGCTCAAGAATGTGAAAGACAAGTATGGTAGGCAAGAGCAATCAGGTATATACGAAGTGCCTCTCATAAACGTTGACAGACAAAAAAAAGGAAGTTTACATAGGCGCCACATGTAGGAACTTGAAAGACCGACTAAAAGAACATGAAGCGGACATAAGGAAAGGACAACAGACGACCGCCCTGGCTACAAGAGCCTATGAATATGATATTAAAGTGGAATGGAAAGAAGCAAAAGTAGTAAGAAAAGTAAAAGATATAAGGGAAATGCCAATAGCAGAGGAGATTAGAATTCTAGAAGGAAGCAAACAGGGGGAAGTGATTAATAAAAGGCAATCAATAAATCTTCCACTAGCATGGAAGTATATTATAGAAAAAGAGAATAATAGTAACACCTAATAGAGGAAAACACCCAGGACGTGACTAAGATTTTCGGACAGTGAGTTAAAAAGAATGTTGAACTTTCAGTCAAACAGATATGTTCATTTAATTTTTTAAAAAAGTCTAGTTGTATGTTTTGTAGTTTAAAATGTTTATTTAATTTTAAAAAGTTTAGTTTTATGTTTTGTAAGTTTTTAAAAAATTTTTTAAAAAGTTTTTAAATAGATTTGTAAAAAGGAATACTTTATAACATTATTCGAATTGTAACGGCAACATACGATGTTCGAAAACTCTAATAATAGTTATTATTAATGTATGAGCTGATGATGGCGTTTTAACGCTGAAAACGTTACTCAATAAAGTTTTTGGTAAAAGTTATTAGATTGATATCTGGTCTGCTCACACGTGCTGTAGAAATTGCTTCATAAGTATAGAACCTCTTAGAGCAGTATAAAGGAAATTCAATTAGTAATATTATACAGAAATGTTGAATAAATGCTGTTTATTGTTTAAAATGAGAAAATTGTACGTTTTGTGCCTACCAGAACTTTATATAAAATTAGTGAAAATGCAATGTAAAAACAAAGATGGACAGAGGAAATTAATTTAAACATTCCAAGTTTCTAGCATTTGCTATATGGTAAAGCAAATGCTAGAAACATTCCGTTAACACATCTCCCTACATTTCACATAACTTTTTTCTTGCTTGAACAGCGTTCTTACGTTTTCAGTAATAAAAAAAGTAAAACATGCCGAAAATCTCCATTTTATTTTCCATTTTTGATAGGACACACAAAAAAAACAAAATGTACAAAATCAAAAAAAAATTGTTATAAATATGCCTTGAAATGTCAATTGTTGAAATTTATAACGATAATATATGGCTTAGAATAAAATTGGCAGGTAAAATACAACTAACGCCATCCGTCGGAAAAAAACGAAATTACTTTCGAAACAACCCAATATATATATAGTAAAGTAGTATAGTCACTTTTTATATA
>AYEL01074537.1:0-86314 GCA_000484575.1 Olivierus martensii | reverse complement strand
GCAACTCTATCCATCCGATTTTTTTCAGTAAGTTCATGGGGAACCCAAACATCGTACTTGCTGATCCATCCCATTGATTTTAGGTGGTCATCGATGGTTGTTTTGGATACATTAAGTATCTCAGCAAGCTCCCGTGTCGTTAATCGAAGATTTCTTTCAAGTTGGCGCCGGCGCCGGCAAGGGCCGCACCGGCTTCTTCCGCGCCAAGCTGAACGACAAGACCAGCCATGACATCGCCTTCGGCCATGCCCCCGGCATGAAGGGCGTGCAGCATATCGGCCTGTTCGTCAAAAGCCTGCGCGACCTCGGCGAAACCTACGACATCGTGTGCCAGCGCGGCCTGCCGCTGCAGATGACCCTCGGCCAGCACAGCCAGGATCCGCACCTTTCCTTCTACCACTTCAGCCCGTCCGGGTTCGCCGTGGAGTGCATCCACGAACTGCAGCCCTGGCACCACGACGGCTTCGAGCTGAATCCCGAGCACCTGAGCGTCTGGGGCCACGAACGGGTCGGCCCGATCCTTGGCCCGAGCGTCATGCCCGTGGAGCGCTACCCCCACGACTGAACGCGTGAATCCAACACCAACATCGACAGAAAAAGGACAAGAAGATGAGCAAGACCTATGACATCGTCATCGCCGGCGGCGGCCACAACGGCCTGGTCGCCGCCTGCTACCTGGCCAAGGCCGGGCGCAGCGTGTGCGTGGTGGAGAAGAACGACAAGGTCGGCGGCGGGGTCATGACCCGCGAGCTGACCATTCCCGGCTTCAAGCACGACGTCTGCTCTGTGGCGCACACGCTGTTGCAGGCCAACCCGCTGCTGCGCAACGACGAACTGGAGTTGAAGGCGAAGTTCGGCCTGAAGTACATCAACCCCGACAAGATGACCGCGATCTTCTACGACGACGGCAGCACGCTGGAGTTCTACACCGACCTGGAGCGCACCTGCCAGGCCATCGCCAAGTTTTCCGAGCGCGACGCCGACGCCTATCGCCGCTTCAACCACCAGGTGTTCCAGAACCTCGACATGCTGGTCATGGGCATGTTCAACACGCCGCCGAGCGCGTCGCACCAGGCGCTGATGATGGAGCAGAGCCAGGTCGGCCAGGAACTGATGCGCACCCAGGCGATGAGCGCCTGGGACTACATCAGCGAATGGTTCGAGAACGACAAGGTCAAGATCGCCCTGGCCCGCTACGCCTCCGAGGCGATGATGAACCCGTTCGACAACGGCACCGGCTTCGGCTTCTACATCATCCTGCCGCTGATGCACCGCTACGGCGTGGGCATCCCGGTCGGCGGTTCCGGGGCCTTCGCCGACGCGCTGCGCGCCTGCCTGGAACACCATGGTGGCGAGGTGCGTACCGAGGCGCCGATCAAACAGTTCAAGATCGACGGCGGCAAGGTGAGCGGCGTGATCCTCGACAGCGGCGAGGAAATCCTCGCCCGTCAGGGCGTGATCTCCACCCTGCACGCCAAACAGGTGTTCCCCGCCATGGTCCCCGGCTGCGAATTGCCCGAAGGCTTCGAGCAGCGCATCCGCACCCTCAAGCACAGCAGCTTCCAGCCGTTCAACATGCACGTCGCGCTGCGCGAGGCACCGCGCTACAAGGTCGGCCCGGCGGTGGACGACTTCTTCTGGGTGGAGCGCTCGCATTCCGACCCCGAGGAATTCGCCCGCGCCTTCCGCGACCTGGAATACGGCATCCCGCGCCGCGACTTCATCGCCTACGTGACCCAGGACACCTACGACAAGACCCGCGCCCCGGAAAGCAGTCGCGTGCTCAACATGTATGCCTTCTGCCCCTACCACCTCAAGGGCGGCGCCCAGCGCTGGGATGAGATCGGCGAAGAGGTGGCCCACTCTTTCCTCGACGACCTGCGCAAGCTCACCACCAACATGGACGACGACAACATCCTCGGCTTCTCGTGGATGACCCCGCTGGACATCGAACGCCACAACAACGCCATGATCGGCGCCGATATTCTGCACTTCGGCTCCTACTCCTGGCAGATCGCCGGCAACCGCCCAGCCCCCGGCTACGCCCAGTACAAGTCGCCAGTGGACGGCCTGTACCTGGCTGGCGCCAGCACCCACCCCGGCGGCGGCGTCGCATCGTCGCCCGGCAGCAGAATGCATTCTAGCACCCACCCCGGCGGCGGCGTCACCGCCGCCTCCGGGCGCAACGTGGCGCGGGTGCTGCTGGAAGAATCCGGCCTGGATTTCGACGAACTGGTCGGTGCCTGAGCACCCCTTGCAGGAGCGAGCGCAGCATGAAGATGTTCAGCAAGGAAGGTGTGGAAATGGTAGACATCAAGTCCATCACCCGCGATGAGCAACGACTGGTCATCAAGGGCAAGGTGATGGGCGCCATGACCACTACCATCCTGGTCCACCCACAAGACTGCTGGCAGGCCGCCCGCCTGCTCGGTATCGGCGTGATCCTGCGCTTGCCTCTGATCCTGTTCCAGGGTTGGCTGGCCACGCGCAGGGCAACCCGGGTGAAACGCTGACGCTCACCCAGTGCGGATGGGGCACGACCTCGGTCGCGCCCCATATTGCCTCCTCACGTCTTGATGAAGTAACGCACCCACAGCCTGCCGTCCTGGAAACGGTACAGCTCGATGGTCTCGATACCGCCGCTGCCGTCGCGCAACGCGTTGCGATGATGGCAGGCAGCTTCCTCGCCGTTGATGATGGTTTCCTTGACCTCGATGCGAAAACGCGGCTGCTGGTTTTCCCACATGCCTTCGAGGATCTGCCACGGATCGGTCGGCAAGGCACGGCCGACGTACTCGATGCTCAGGCTGGCGGGCGACATCCGCCGGTAATGCTCGAAGAACCCCTCCTTGTCACCGTTGTTCCAGCATTCGATCTGGCCATGCAGGAAATGCTCGATGGCTTCTTGCGCACTCATTGATTTCTCCTCGGTTGCCATGGGCGGATCTGGCCCGCCGGACTTTTCACACACCTGTTCAGTGTTCAGGCGTGCTGTTGTTGGACCGTGACCACCGCTGCCGGCCGTAGCCAGAGCAGAATCGACGGGCCGATGATGGAACAGGCCAGGCAGCAAAGCAGCACTGCCGAATAGCCGTCGTAAGCCTCGTAGAGGTAGCCAAAGAACACCGGCATCAACCCCGAGACGATGGTGATCAGCGCCAGGTGCAGGCCGAAGATCCGCGCGTACTCGCGCAGGCCGAAATAACGCGCCATGAGAAACGCCGCCAGGTCGAACTCCGCGCCAGCGCTGGCGCCGATGCACAGGGTGGCGAGCACCAGCAGCGCTATGCTTTGCACACCGCCGAATAGGAAAATCGCACAACCTATGGCCGGCAGTGCCAGACTGATCACCGCGACCAGGATCGGCGGGTAGCGATCCAGCAGATAACCCACCAGCAAGCGCCCGGCGATGATGGAAATGCCGAAGCTGCTGAACACCTGGCTCGCCACCTGGGCGGAAAGCCCCTTGCCCTGTAGCATCGGCACCATATTGGTGACCATGCCGACGGTCAGACACACCGAGAGGATCAAGGCAACGTTGAAACTCCAGTAGACCGGCGAGCGCAGCGCCTGGCTGAAGCTGAGACCGTCCAACTGGGCTACCGTCTCGCTTCCTCCCGGCAACGCCGGCTCCAGTTCGCCCGGCAGGCGCATCCACAGCAATGCCATCGGCAAGGTGAACAGCAGCGGCAGCGCGGCCAGGGTGAAGAAACCCGCCTGCCAGCCGAACTGGGCGATCAGCCTGGCCAGCAGTGGCGGCAGCAGCACCGCCATCAGCCCGGTACCGCAAAGAATGACCGCCAGGGCCAAGCCACGGTTGCGCTCGAACCACAGGTTGACCAGTTGCGTCCAAGTGATGGCGATAGCTCCCGCGCACACCAGCGGCATGGCGAAGAACGCCAGGTACAACCAGCCGATGGAATGCTCGATGCGGGTGATCGCCGCATAACCGATCACCTGCAGCACGATCGACACGATCGCCACCCGGCGCAGGCCGAAACGGCGGTACAGCGGGCCGACCAGTTGGGTAGAGATCGCCACGCCGGCGAACAGGAAGGTGATCGACGCCTGCAGTTCACCCCGGCTCCAGCCAAAAGCCTGTTCGAGGGGAATCACCAGGGTGCCGAAGCCGTAGAGCAGACCCGCGCTGATACTGGTGCAGATACCGACGAGGCCAAGCAGCAGGATGCGCCAGCCGCGCTTGAACTCGGTGAGGTCGATAGCCGCCCGCTGGGGCGGAATGGATGTATCGGACATATGAAGACTCCTATCTCGGCCCGCCGTGTCAGTCGGGCCGTACGGGTCGGGCTCAATGCCCCTTGAGGATTTCTTCGACCCTGGGCATCGCTACCATGGTGGCGCCACCGTCGACCAGCAACGAAGTGCCGGTGATATAGGAAGCCTCGCTGGAGGTGAGAAACAGCGCAGCGGCGGCAATATCGGCCGACTGTCCCAGGCGTGGCACGGGGAAGCGCTCGGCCAGGCGATGGGGCAGTTCCTCGCCCAGGGTTTCGAGCATATGGTCGGTGCCGATCAGCCCCGGCTCGATCACATTGACCAGGATGTTCAGCGCACCGAACTCCACCGCCAACCCACGGGCGAAGGCATTCATGAACGCCTTGCTGGAACTGTAGGGGATCAGCGTCGGCGTGTATTTGCGATTGGCCTCGCCGGAGGAGATGAAAATGATCCGGCCCTTGTCCTGCGCCTTGGAAAGATGGGGCGCCGCGTCCTTGGCCAGCCAGAACAGCGACTGGATATTGCTGCGCACCAGATGATCGAAGGTCTCGTCCGCCATCTCGGCGATCAGCCCCGAGGCCGTATCGGCGGCGCAGTGCACCAGAATATCCAGTGCCCCAAAAGCCTCGATGGCACCGTCGACCATCGCCCCGACTGCCGCACGATCGGCGATATCGCCGCCGACCAGATGGGCCTCACCGCCCAGCGCGGTGATCTGTGCGATGGTTTCCTCGCCATGCCGTGGCGTACGTGCCGACACCACGACCCTGGCACCTTCGCGGGCGTAGGCCAGAGCGATTGCGCGGCCCATGCCACGTCCGGCGCCGGTGACCAATACCACCTTGTTGTCGAATCTCATCACCTGGTTCCTTATTGTTCTTGTTGTGGATTGTTCTTGCTCGGGTCGCCCCTGTCCGGAATGGTTCGCGCCCGCGGTCAACGAACCGCGGGCGTCGGCTCAAGCCGGATCAGATATCGGTGCCCGGCACGTTGCGCGCCGAGCCGTTGCGCCGATCCGACTCACCCCAGGCCAGCCAGTGCGACGGCTTGCGGGTGTCGCCGACCCGTTGCCAGCGCCCTTCCTGCTGCGCGGTGACGGGGAAGCCGCCAACGAAGTCGATCATCTCGCCCTTGGGGTCGGGCAGGAATTCCCACTCTTCCTCTCCCTCGATGACGATCCGCGCCGACTCGAGGAAGTAGCTGCCCTCCTTGTGCCTGGCCTGCCCCTCGATATCGGTGGTCACGCGCACTTCGCCCTTGTCGTTGCTGAAGATCGCGTAACCCAGGTGATCATGGCCGACCATGAAGGAGCCTGCCTCCCAGCTACCGTCCTCGTACAGGTTGGCGAACGACCACCAGATCACGTGCTTGTTGTTGTTGACCACCAGGTCCTTCTGGAAGTGGATCGCGCCCCCCTCGGCCATGTAGAACTGGTCGAGCGCCATCGCGCCCTTCACCGGCCGCCCCTCGCAGACACCGGACAGCTCCCACAGCTGCGAGACGTAGAAGGTGCCCCACTCCACGCCGGGCAGATACCACTGCAGGCCCGGGCCAAGCAGGCGGCCTTCCAGTTGGAACAGGCCATCCTCGCGCCAGGTCAGACGCTCGCTGTTGGCGGTGATTTCCCAGCCGTTGCCCGCTTCGCCGGGCTGGTTGGTCCAGCGCACCGTGTCGCCTTCCAGGGTCTGTACAGGTAGTGGCGTCAGCGCCTGGCGGGCCATCTTCTCGTGGTCCATGCGCAGGTTGACGCCATCCACATGGTTGTTCGATCTTGGCGTCAGCGCCTGGCGGGCCATCTTCTCGTGGTCCATGCGCAGGTTGACGCCATCCACATGGTTGTTCAGGTAGTAGAACTTGGTCGGGTTGGGCGTACCGCCCGGGGCCATCAGCGAGCGCACGAAGGAATAGATGTTGCCGTCCTCGTCGCGCACCGAACCGAATGGCGAGCTTTTGCTCAGGCGCAGGCCGAAAAAGCCACGGCTGCCGGCCATCGCCGCGCCGGTCACCTTGTGTGGGCCGACCAGTTGCTGGAAACCGAAGTCGCCACGCTCGGGAATCGTCTTGAAAATTCTCATCGGGATCGTCTCTTGTCGTTATTGTCGAAAGGCACGCAAGGCAGGGGATAACAGCGTTTAGTCCCAGATCACCGGGAGCGAGGAGACACCGCGCAACTGCGCGCCCTCGATGACGGGAGCGGGCTTCGACGGATCCAGACGGATATTGGGGAACAGGTCGAGGATGGCGTTGATCGAGCAGCTGATCTCGACCTTGGCGATGAACTGGCCGATGCACATATGCGGGCCGAAACCGAAGCCGAAGGACGGCTTGAGCTTGCGGTCGATGTCAAACACATCGGGGTTCTCGAAGGCATCCGGATCACGGTTGGCAGATACCACCATGCACTGCACGAAGGAGCCCTTGGGAATCTTCACGCCATGGAACTCGACGTCCTTGGCTGTCTCGCGCACCTTGAAGGTGGCCACCGGCTCGTAGCGGGTGGTTTCGTCCATCAGTTTGGGAATCAGCGAGCGATCGGCCTTGACCCGCTCCAACAGGCCCGGGGTGGTGAGCAGCATGGCCATCACCGAGCCGAACATACGTGTGGTGGTTTCACCGGCGGCGGGCAGCAGCGAACGGGTGAAGGTGATGACCTCATGGTCGTCCAGGGTCCGCCCTTCGTATTCGGCACGCAGCAGGCGGCCAACCACGTCGTCGCCATGGCTGCCCTCGGCGCGGCGTTGCACCACCACGCCCTGGATGGCGTCGTACAGGCCCTTGACCGCGATACCGGCCTGCTTGCGCGCCTCGGCCATCTTCGCCGGGTCGATCTGGTTGCCCCCGACCATGGCCAGCGCCCAGGCGGCGTATTGCTTGTACTTGGAGGGGTCATCGGTGGGGAAGCCCATCAGCGCGTACATGATGCGAATCGGCAGTTCCAGGCCGAACTCCATCAGGTCGGCTTTCTTCTGCGGCACCAGCGGCTTTAGGTATTCCTCGCGGATCGCCTCGTCGATCTGCCCGCGCCACTTGTTCACGCTCTCGGGCATGAAGGCCGGCTGCAGCAGCGCGCGCACCTTGCGGTGCGCCTCGCCGTCCATGGCCAGGATCACCAGGCCGTCGAAGAAGGCACCGAGGCCTTCGGCAATGAACCCGCTGGTGTAGGTGTTGCCGTCGCGCAGCACGGCCATCACGTCCTGGTACTTGAACAGGGCGAAGGTCGGCCGGGTTCCCTGCTGGATGCCGGCGTTGGTCGGTACGCCGAACTGGGTGATGAAGTCGCCCTCGTAGATCGGTGACTTCAGGAGTTGCTCGCGGCACACCTCATGGATGTCCAGATCGGTGCCACGGTAGGTCTCGGAAACGGCGGTGTAGTTGTTCTTGAGATCTAGGGCGGAGGCGGTGCTGGTACTCATCGGATTCAACCACTCTGTGGAATTGTTGTTGTCGGAAGTCGAGTGATGCCGGTACGCAGACCGGCCATCAGGCTGGCGGAAGCGCGTGCCCCGCTGCGGTTTTCATTTGGAAACACGCCGGTTCGCTCGCCCAACCGCAAGTAACGGTATCCTTTCGGAAACACCGATCTGGGATACTAACGGGCTGCCTTTTTTCTGCGACCCGATTCGTTTTACCCAGGGTCAAACGAAGTGCATCGACCATTGCCGTGATAAGGAGAAAAGGGTGAACCCTGCCGAGCAGAACGAACCCGGAAAACGCAACACACTCCGCCGCCTGATCGAGGCTGCACGCCTGGAGTTCGCTGACAAGGGCCTCGCCGGCGTGCGCATGGAGGAGCTTGCCCGCGAAGCGGGGATCACCAAGCAACTGATCTATCACTACTACGGTTCCAAGGAAGGACTGTTCGTCGCCGTGCTGGACGAATGCTCCGAACGGGTCATGTCCGAGCTGGTAGCACTGGATGTCGACGCGCTGCCTCCCGGGCCGGCCATGCGCGCGATGCTCAACCACTTCTTCGACCAGTACCGTCATGACCCGCTACTCGGCGCCCTGGCCCTGGAAGGCATCCACTACCACGATACCCACCAGACGCCGCGCAACCGCTTCCTCGAACTGACGCCGACGCTGATCGACAAGCTCGACGGCATCCTGCGCCGCGGCGCCGTGGCCGGTGACTTCAAGACCGACATCAACCCCCGGCTGTTTCTCGCCACCGCCGCTCTGCTCACCACCGGCTGGTTCACCAACCGCTATTCGATGTCGGCATTGGCCGGCCTGGACACTGTCTCGGAAGAAGGGATGAGCACCTGGCGCCAGTACTCGGTGGATTTCATCCTGGCGAGCATTGCGCAGAATCAGAACGACCACAGCGACTGAGGCCGCCGCGGTCGCTCCATTCCATGCCAGCTGTTACTTACCTGCTTTCGCCAGGTAGCGTTTCACCCGGCCGGCCGCCAGCCGCCCGGCCATGCCGTTGACGCCGCCGCCCGGGTGAATGCCGGCACTGCCCAGGTACAACCCCTCGACCGGCAACGTGTCACCGCCGAGGCCGTAGGCCGGACGCATGGCGCTGGAACGCATGGACGTGGTGTCGATATGCACCACGCAACCGTTCACCGTGTTCAGGCGCGCGGTGAAATCCGGCGCCGCCTCGATCCAGCGGCCGATCACATGCCCCTGGATGCCCTCCACGTATTCGGACAACTGCTCGACCACCTGATCGGCCACCCGCTCCCTGAGCGCGTCCCAGCCTTCGCGCGGGGCAACCGGCATCACCGGCGGATAGATGTAGAGCACATCCTGGCCCGGCGGCGACTGCGAGGGATCCACCGAGTTGGGCGCAACCATGGTGATGTACGGTAGCCGCGGTACTTCGCCACGGGCGCTGGCGGCGAAGTTCTCCAGCACCGCCTCTTCCGTGCCGATCATCAGGCAGGCCTTGCGCAAGTCGACACCGTCACCCCTGGCCGCCTCGAAACGGGGCACGGAGATCTGCCCGTCGAGCGCCAGGTCGACCTTGAGCGGCCCCGAGCCCCTGGCGTTGGCCGGCGCCATGGCGATACGGGTCAGCAGGTTGCTCGGCATTTCACCGGCGCTGACCATCTCCAGCGCCACTTTGGGGTGACAACCGGCAATGACCGCGCGCGCCGTGAATTCACGCCCGTCGGCCAGCCGGACGCCGCGAACCTTGCCCTGGCTGGCGAGGATCTCCTCGACGCGGGCCGAGGTGATGACCTGTCCACCCAGCTCCTCAAGGCGCGCACGCATGGCATTGCTGAGTTGCTGCATGCCGCCGATGACCCGGCCGACGCCGAAGCGATGGAGGAACCCCAGCAGGGCATAGTAGATGCCGCCACCGTCGGCACTGATGTCGCCGGCCAGGCCGGTCAGCGCGCACATCGCGGAGATGGTCACCGGATGCTCGAAGCGCTCGCGCGCGGCCTGGTGCGCGGAACCGGTCATCAGCGCCATCAGCTCGGGCTTGAGCTTGCGCCGCTTGAGTGCGGTTCCCACCAGTTTCAGCTTGGTCATCAGGTTGGTGCGTGCCGGATCGACTCGCATCATCGGCAGGGCGATGTCGAGAAACAGGTCGATGACCTTCATGAATTCGAGGAACGCCTCGGCATCCTTGGGGCTGTAGCGGCGAATTTCCGCAGCGGTCTGCTGGCGATCACGCCAGAACACCAGCGAGGTGCCATCCGGGTGCAGGTAGACGTAGCCCGGCGACAGCTCGATCGACTTGAAACCGTGCCGTTCGAGTTCCAGCTCACGGGGTACGTGGGCATGCACGCGCATGGACATCATGTCCATGGCGCAGGGGTGCACCAGGTGCTGTGGCGCCTCGGGGATCAGGTAGCCCGATGAAGCCATGCCGCCGACCTTGTCCAGCGCTTCAAGCACCAGCACCCTCTTGCCTTCCATACCCAGATAGCAGCCGGCCGACAGCCCATTGGTGCCGCCGCCGACGATGATCGCATCGAATTCAGTGTTGTTCATGTCGTGATTATTCTTGTTCATTGTGGGTTCCTAGCGGGCGTCAACGAACCTGTCGCTGTAATGCCACCACCCGCTTGCGTGTGAACTGGCGCTTCGACTCGAAGCATTGCCACCGTCATCTGGCGAGACCTGCGATAGCTCGGCCACGCTAGCAATAAAGCGCGTCGGGGCGCGTGCACATCCGTTTTACCACGAGTAAAAGGATTGCATTATTTATACATAAAATTAATTAGTGTATAAATAAATCACTGCCGATTGGGCTCCTTCCGGAGCCCTCAGCGCCGGATGCATCGGCCGATTCGTGGAACCACCCTCTTGATCTCACCCGCCACGGCAAGACTCTTGCCGATCCTGCTCGCCGGCCTGGCGATGCTCGGCCCCTTCACCATCAACATCTACATGCCCTCCTTCGAGCAGATGAAGGGGGTATTCGGCGTCACGGACGTCGAGTTGCAAATCACCCTGTCCCTGTATTTCGCCGCCTTCGCCTTCATGTCGCTCTGGCATGGCGCGTTCTCCGACAGCTTGGGGCGGCGGCCTGTGGTGATCGCCGGCCTGCTGGTATTCGCCCTGGCATCCATCGGCGCCGCCTGCGCCACCCGTATCGAGCAGGTATATGTCTGCCGGGTATTGCAGGGGCTGTCCGCCGGCGCCGGCATCGTGGTCGGCCGAGCGGTGATACGCGACCTCTATGCCGGCGTCGCCGCCCAGCGCCTGTATGCGCTGGTGATCATGCTGTTCGCCCTGGCCCCCGCCATCGGCCCGGTTCTGGGCGGCTGGCTGCAGGTGCATGCGGGCTGGCGGGCGAACTTCGCCCTGCTCGGCGCGATGGGGGTGACGCTGCTCGCCATGGTGCTGTTCTGTCTTCCGGAAACACTGCCATCCGACAGGCGCCAACCGTTCTCCGCAAACGCCCTGCTGGCGGGCTATCGGCACGTGCTGGGCGACCTGACCTTCATGCTCTGGGCAGTGACCTTCGCCCTGATGTTCGCCGGCTTCTTCATCTACGTGCTTTCCGCCCCGGTCTTCCTGAGCCGCCATCTGGGCCTGGAGGAAACCGAGTTCATCTGGCTGTTCGGCCCTGCGACCGCCGGCATGATGAGCGGTTCCTACCTGGCCGGCCGGTTCGCCTTGCGCTGGTCGACCGGCCGCGGTCTGGTCACGGGCTTCGGGATCATGCTGCTGGCCAGCCTGTGGAACCTCGCCATCTGCCTGTGGGCACCGACTGCCTTCGGCTGGTATCTGCCCTATCTGTTCATCTACACACTCGGTATGGCGCTGGTTCAGCCCACCATCGTGTTGGCGGGGCTGGACTGCGTGCCGGACCGACGCGGGCTCGGCTCGTCGCTGCAACTGTCCATCCAGACTGGGTTCAACGCCGTGTTGGCAGCGATCATCGCCCCCTTCTTCTGGCATACACCGCTGCTGCTGGCCACGGGTGCCGCACTGTTGCGCACCGCCACCAGCGAGGGGGTGTGGCTGCCAAAGCCGCCATCGGCCACCAGCGTGCTGCCGGTCACGAACGCGGACTCATCGCTGGCCAGGAAGGCCACCACGTCGGCGATCTGCCGCGGGGTACCGAGCGCCGGCGTGCAATGGTTGTCGAGCATGATATCCAGCAGCGCTTCCGGCAGCGGATGCTGAGGTGCCAGGCCGATCTGTACAGCGTTGCCGCGAATGCCCTGCTTGCCGTACTGCGCCGCCACCAGCTTGGGCAGCATCAGTAGCGCGGCCTTGGAGGTGGCGTAGCCGGAGAGCGCCATGTCACCCTGCACGCCAAGACCGGAGGTGGCGAAGATGATCGAGCCACGCCCCTGCTCCAACATCAACGGGATCACATGCTTGGTGCACAGCACCGCACCACGCAGATTGACGGCAATGGCCCGGTCGAAGGCCGCCATATCCAGGTTGACCAGGTCGCGATCACGCTGGCGCTGCTCGTCATTGAGCACCGCCGCATTGTTGTGCAATACGTCGATGCGGCCGAAGCGCTCCTTGACCTGCGCGATCAGGTCGCGCACCTCATCCTCCGACGACACGTCGGTACGGATGCCCATGGCCTGGCTGCCTGCCGCCCGCAATGACTCGGCCACCGCTTCGGCGGCGGCACCGTTGATATCGGCCACCGCGATGCTGGCGCCATGTTCCGCCAGGACCCGCGCGCACTCGGCGCCCAAGCCGCCACCGGCACCGGTGATGATCGCCACTCGTCCCGCAAGTTTTCCCGTGCTCATATCTGTGTTCTCTTCCTGTTTCTGGGTGCCACCGGCTATTCGCCGGTGAAACGCGGCTCACGTCGTTCAGCGAAAGCCTGGGCGGCTTCGAGTCTGTCCTTGGTCGGCGCCAGCAGGGCGAATAGATCCAGTTCCAGATCGAGCCCGCGTTTGAGGTCCAGTTCCAGTGCCGCACGAGCGGCCTGCTTGGCATAGGCCGACGCCGCCGGCGGCTTGGCGGCGATCTGCCGCGCCAGGGTGGTGACTTCGTCGAGCCAGTTGTCAGCATCGCGCGCCAGCCGGGTAACCAGGCCCACCCGACGGGCCTCCTCGGCATTCAGCCGCTCACCGGTGAGCAGCAGATCCATCGCCAGCCCTGGTGCCACCACCCGGGCCAGGCGCTGGGTGCCGCCACCGCCGGGGATCAGGCCCAGGCCGGTTTCCGGCAGGGCGAACACAGCGCCTGGTGCCGCGAAGCGGATATCGCAGGCCAGCGCCAGCTCCAGCCCGCCGCCCATGCAGTAACCGTGAACGGCAGCGATCACCGGCTTGGCCACGGCGTCCAGCGCCTCGATCCAGCGCGAGCGCTCCATGCGCTGGCGTACCTGGAGAGCCGATTCCTCGCCACGTTTTTCCTTGATGTCCGCACCGGCGCAGAAACCTCGCTCACCCGCCCCGCGAATCAGGATGACACGTACTCGCGGGTCACGTTCCAGCAGTTCCAGGGCCTGGGGCACACCCTGGCGGATCTCATCGTTGATGGCGTTGATCTGTCCGGGGCGGCTCAGGACGATCCAGCCCAGAGCGGCATCCCGTTCGACGCGTACCGACGTATTGATCACCAGCGACTCCAGCTGCCCCTGGTCGGCGCTCATACCTGAACCTCTTCGAACTCGAACACCTGCCCATCCAGCTCTTTCGGGTCGATCTTGATCAACGCTCGGCCACCCACCGCCTCGGACGACTCGATCCATTCGAAGGCGGTGCCCCGTGCGCGCAAGTCCTCGGCCTTGGCAGCCAGATCGTTGACGCCAATGCGGATGTAATAAGGACCCGGCCCCCAGTTGTTCAGGTAATGGCCGGCATCGGTATTCCAGGACGTCGCCTCGATCACATCGAGGGTCGCACTGTTCGCCACGCTGAAGCCCATGCGTGCACGACGATAGCCTTCCTCGCGCAGATGCTCCACCGGGCCGTTGGGCTCCCAGTCGAGGTTGGCCGAGACCTTGCGTAAGGTCTCATCCAGATCGCGCACCAAAAAGCCGCGAGCCGTCACCCGCACCATACCGCCGCGCGCCAACTCGCGTGGCTGGGCTGGCGGCAGGGCGTAGGTTTCCGCCGGCATCTGCAGCGGCTCGGTCTCCATGATCTCGATGCACAGGCCGCCGTCGACGGTGGGCTGGTAATAGGGTTGTTCAGGCGTCGCGCCAAGCCACAAACGATCGAATGGCATCTCCGGCGTGCGCTGGGCCATGCGAAACGGCAGGCGGCGGCGCATCAGCTTGTCCACCAGCACGGCGAACTTCTCGCGGTGCAGGGCCAGCACGATGGAGTGGGTGATCATCGGTCGGTGGTGCCCCTGGAAGTCCTTGAGGCTTTCCAGAAAATCGTGGAACAGCGGGTCGCCGGGGTTGGGCTTGTCGAGGTGCCACTGCGGTTCGATCCGGGTCGGGGCCACCGCCAGGGATTTGTGCACGCGCAGGAAGTGCGCGATATAAGGATGGTTGTCGAATGCCTGGCGCCAGCGCTCATGCTTGTAAACGCCGAGCTTGTCCACCAGCTTCTCCGTCATCCCATCGGGATCCGGCACCATCATGTCGGCACTCATCAACAATTCGAACATGGAAACATTCCTCTGATCATCGGGCATGGCACCGGACAGCGCGCTCCAGCGCGCCATCCTCGACACCTGCGCCCCGGTTTACTTAATGCGCGGCAATCGCCTGCGCATTGGTGTGTTCTTTGGCCTGCGATGACGACGATCCTTCATCGCCAAATACCTTTTCCGGCGATTCGGTACTGGTCTTGGAGCGAAGCAGGAAGTGGGACAGGGCGGGAATGAGGATCAGCGCCCCAAGCATGTTCCAGAGGAACATGAAGGTCAGCAGGATACCCATGTCAGCCTGGAACTTGATCGGTGACCACGCCCAGGTCACCACCCCGGCAGCCATGGTCAGACCGATCAACGCCACCACCCGGCCGGTGAAGTCGAGTGAGCGGCGATAGGCCACGGCCAGGCTGCCCCCTCGCTCCTGCACGGCCAGTTGCACACTCAGCAGGTACAGGGCGTAATCGACCCCAACCCCAACCCCGACGGCGATCACCGGCAAGGTGGCCACCTTCAGACCGATGCCCAGCCAGACCATCAGCGCCTTGCAGATGATCGTGGTCATGACCAGCGGGATCAGCGCCACCAGGGTCGCCCGCCAACTGCGGAAGGTCAGCAGGCAGAGCAACGCCGTGGCGCCATACACCGCCAGATACATGGTGACGATACCCTTCTCCACCTCGATGTTGGTCGCCGCTTCGATACCGGCATTGCCCGCAGCAAGGAGGAACTCCACCGACTGCTCGCCGTCGCTGACGCTGTGTTCACTGGCAAAATCCTCGACGACATGCAGCACACGGCTGAGCGTGTCGGCCTTGTGGTCGGCCAGATAGGCGATCAGGGGGGTGACCGAACACTTCTGGTTGGTGATGCCGGGCGAGGAGATCATTGCCGCATCGACGGAGGCATTGGTAATCGCCTGGTCGCGGCTGATGCTCAGCCACTTGCCACTGCCCTCGGCCATGCCGGCAGTGAAGAAACGTACGGTCTCGGCCAGCGAATTGGTAGTTTGCACGCCTTCGGTCTGGCGCAACTGCCAGGCCAGCCGGTCCATGGTCTGCAGCGGCTGGTAAAGGCGGCAGCTGTCCTCATTGGTCTTCATGATCACCACGAACTGATCGCTGGACAGCCCGTAGTTGGCCGTGATGAAGGCGCTATCGCGGTTGTAGCGCGAATCCGGACGCAACTCCGGAGCGCCGGGATCGAGATCGCCGATCTTGAGGTCGAGCATGACGACGCTGCACACGGCGGTAACGCCCACCGACAGGGCAATTACCCCGACCGCCCAAGGGCGCTCGGTGAAGCGGTCGAGTCCCTGCCAGACCCGCCCGAGGAAACTGCGGTTCTGCTCGCCAGCGCGATCCTTCTCGATAGCAATCCGTGCGGCCTTCTTGCTGACCCCGATGTAGGACAGCGCCACGGGGATCAGCAACAGTTTGGTGAAGATCAGCACGGCGACGCCGATGCTGGTGGTGATGGCCAGGTCGCGGATCACCGGGATGTCGATGATCACCAGCACGGCAAAGCCGACGATGTTGCACAGCAGTGCGGTCAGCCCGGTGAGGAACAGACGGCGAAAGGTGTAACGGGCGGCAACGTACTTGTGCGTGCCACGACCGATGTCCTGGAGGATGCCATTCATCTTCTGCGTGCCGTGGGAGACCCCGATGGCGAAGATCAGGAACGGCACCAGAATCGAGTAGGGATCCAGCTCGTAGCCGAGCAATTCCATCAAGCCGAGCAGCCACACCACACCGGCCACGGCGATGCCGACCAGCAGCAGGGTGCTGCGCAGGCAGCGCGTGTAGAAGTAGACGAACAACCCGGCGATGACTACCGAGGCGCCGAAAAACAGCATCACGGCGTACAGACCGTCGATCAGGTCGCCGACCAGTTTGCTGAAGCCGACGATATGGATGCCGATCCTGTCGCTCTCCATCGAGCGCAGTTGTTCTTCCAACTGCCGGGAGAACTCACCGTAGTTCAACGGCCCGCCGGTCTGCGGGTTGATGTCGAGCAGCGGTGTCATGATCATGCTGGAGCGGGCATCGTTGGCCACCAGGCTGCCCATGATCCCGGCACGCGACACGTTATGGCGCAAGGCGTCAATCGATGCCTGGCTGCCGTCGTAGTCGGCGGGCATTACGGCGCCACCATCGATGCCCTCCTCGGTCACTTCCTTCCAGCGCACGATGGGCATCCACAGCGAACGCATCCAGGAACGGTCGACACCGGGGATCAGATAGAGCTTGTCGTTCACTTCCTGCAGGGTCTGCAGGTACTCCGGGTCGTAGATATCGCCCTGCTTGTTCGATACCACCACGCGAATGCTGTTGCCCAGCCCCGGCAGTTGATCCTTGTAGGCCAGGTAGTTCTTGATGTACGGGCTGGAGCTCGGAATCATCCGCTCGAAACTGGCATTAACCTCCAGCCGGGAAGCGAAGAAACCCAGGATCAATGTGGCAAGCAGACAGGCAACCACCACCAGCGCACGGTTATTGAAGATCATCCGCTCGAAGAGCCCGCCGGATGCCATGTCGAAGTCCCGCAGGTCGGGGACCACCGGCATGCCGCTGTTGTATTTCTGCTCTACCATGTCTTCGCTCTCTTTCTAGGGTCCAACTGGCGGACTCAGTCCGCCTTGGCTATCTCGACAAGTCGAGCGCCGGAGAAACGCGCCATGACCAGCCGGCCTGTACCGGAATAACTGGCCGCGTAGACCTCACCGCCCTGTACGGACTGCAAGGGAGTGACCACCAGGCTGTCGGAATCGAGCACCAGCATCCGCCCGTCCTGGCCAACCACGATCAATTGGCGATTACGCTCGACGATGTCCACCAGGCTGGAGCCCAGACCCGTCTCGATCTTCTGCCAGTGTTGGCCATCGTCGCGACTGGCAAACAGGTTTCCGCGCAGGCCATACGCCAACAGCAGACCGCCATGTGCCCGCACACCGAACAGGGTGCCGCCATAGCCGGTATCCAATGCGCCGAAACGCTGCGCGTGAGGCTCCAGGCGCATCAGCAAGCCCTGCTCACCGCTCGCATAGAACACGCCATTGCGTTCAGCCAGCCCGTATAGATGCATGCGTCGCTCATTGGGCGTGCGCTCTACCCAAGGCTCCCATGTCGCGCCGTAATCGCGGCTGCGCAGGATCATGCCGAAGGCGCCGACCACGAAACCATTGCCTCTGCTGTCGAACAGCACATCAAGGAAGGGGGACGCCAGCACATCGGGTGTTGCCGACGTCGCCATCGCCATGTCGATCTCGCGCAGCATCGCCTCGGCCTCAGGATCTCCAGACTTGGCGAGCCGCCCGTACCAATCGCGCAACAGAGTCAGCAGGCGACGGCCATCGAGCTGAACCTGCCAGCTGTTTCCTCCATCGCGAGTGTGCAACAGCACGGAATCATGACCGGCAATCCAGCCATGGCGGGCATCGCTGAAACGTACCGAGACCAAGTCGCCGGATATCGGGCTCGGAACCTGCTTCCAGGTCTTCCCGCCGTCTTCGGAGCGCTGTATCAGTCCGCGCAGACCTACGCCCAACAAGGCTTCGCCGGTGTATGTCACGTCGACCAGGGGTGCCTGGACTTGTGTGTCCATCAGCATGGCGGGTTCGCGCAGCGGGTCGACGCCCACTGCAGCCACGCAAGCAAAAGAACTCAGCAGCAAGGGCAGCATGGCCATGCCGAGCAGTCGTCGACAGCCAGCCGTAAAAACTGGTGCTGCAAGGCCGGGGCTAGTCATTGTTATTGTCCTCAACCAGGATTTGCAGGGTGAACACGTGCGTGTCCACCTGCATTCTTATAATTCCTGCCCACCTGCAATCGTGCAGGTGGGCAAGGCCGAACAGGGTCAGCGCTGGGTGACCCTCGACACAACGGCCTCGGGGTTCATCTCACGTTCAGTGAACGGTTTATCGAAGAACCAGTAGCCACCTTTCAACGCATCGTTGAGCAGGGCGTAGTTGCCCTTGTTGAAGTCGTAGGTGAAGTTCTTCACGTTGTAGGGGATGGTTTTGTCATAGATCTGCACGCCACTGAGGAAGATCGCGCGGTACAGCGCACCGCTCTTGTCCCAGGCGTCGTACAGGCCGATGCCGAAGGTGTCTTCATCGAGGTAGTAGGTACGCTTGCTGTAGACATGGCGCTGACCAGGCTTGAGCGTGGCCTCCACCACCCAGACGCGGTGCAGCTCCCAACGCTCGCAGGCCGGGTTGCCGTGGTTCTTGAGAAATTGCTCATCCTGTTTGCAATCGAAATAGAACTTGTAGGCGTTATAGGGGATGTACATCTCCTTGCGGCCAACCAGTTTGTAGTCGAAGCGAGTCTGTGCGCCGGAGAACATCTGCAGCTCGTCGAACAGGGTCACACCACCCTGGCTGGCCACCGGCGTGTCGAAGGCGAACTCGGGAGCCAGCTTGACCCGACGCTGCCCCGGGGTATAGCTGAAAGAACGGCGCGGCTTGGCTGCCGGATCGAGGTAGTCATTGAGTACGATGACCTCGCCGGAGCGGCGCGCAGGGTAGTCGTTGCGCGACGAAACGCGGGCATACATCTGCGGGTCACGGTCCGTCTGGGTCACCTGGTAATACGGGGTTTCCTCAAAAGTCTGCTGCTCGGCGACCTTGGTTACCTGCCCGTTACTGTCGATCACCCAGCTGTTGGACGACTTGGTGGTGGAGTAGCCGGGGCCGATCTTGTAGCGCAACTGCTGGTTCCACATCACCTCGTTGCCAGTCTTCGGGATCGGAAACGGCAGGCCGCCACGGCAGGCTGGGTCGACCGCCAGGCCATCCTTCTGGATCTGACAGGCAGTGGCATTGCGCAGGGTGGCGTCGACCACCTCCTGCGGATAGGCGGTGGTACGGTGGCTCGGGTAGATGTCCATGTACCAGGTATCCGGATTCTTCTTGAGCAACTCCTTCTGCCCATCGCTCAGCTTGTCCGCATACTGCTCGGCATTCGCCGCAGTGATACGGAACAGTGGTTTCTCATCCTTGAACGGGTCGGCCCAGAAGCCGCTGTTCGGTTTGAAGTCGGCTGGCGCCTGGCGCAGGCCGCCTTCGTAAGCAGGAATGGTGCCTTCGGCATTGCCCGCCTGGATGGCACCCCAGGGGGTGAGGGATTTACCCAGCTCGGCCGCTTCTTCCTGGCCGACGGCAGCGAGCGCACAGGCGGACAATCCGGTCAGGGCAAGGCCCAGTACGACTTGAAATTTCATGAGCAATCTCCGTTATTGAACTTATTAAAAGGAGGTTTTGTAAGTGAAGGTCAACCAGCCGCGATCGGTACCGCCCACGTTGCCGTTACCGTCGACCTGGCGCTGACCATAGGCGTTACGCGTATTTTTCTCCTGGGCCGAAAGGTCGGCGTAGCGCAGGGTGAACTCATGCTCCTCGCGGTAGGTCATCGTGGCACCAACCGACCAGGACAACGCCCCCTCGCTACCACCCGCAGAGGTAGCGGCGTTGCCTTTCAGGCCATAGTTGACGGTCAGCGGCACCTTCAGGCTCCAGGACGGCAGGATCTGCGCGTACTCCGGGGTATAGTTCACCGCAACGGCGTAGTAATCCTTGGTCGAGCAGCCATCGGATTTGTCGCCCCGACCATTGTTAGCCGGACCCTGCAGATCGTTACAGGTGTAGCCTTCACCCTTGAACAGCTCCTTGTGCTCCGTCACCTTCTGCAAGCGGCTATAGGCGAACTCGGCGACCAGGGTCGCGTTGTCGGCGATGAAGTTGCGCGGCATGCCGTACACGGCGTTGGCCACGAAGTGCAGGGTATCGCCGCGTGCACCATTGTCATCCACCAGGCTGATGCCGGTCGAGTTCAGCGCGCCATCCTTGCGGTAGGACAATTCGGCGCCACCCGCCGCCGAACCAATCGCGCGCGAGGCGCTGATACCATAGAGCTTGACGTCACGCGGGTAGACCAGGCGGTATGTCCCCGCAGCCATATTGGTCTGCGGCGAACCCCACGCCTGATAGTCGTCGAACTGGCGGTAATAGGCACCAAAGGTGGTTTCGATCGGCTCGGCGTTGTACTTGAGCATCACCCCCCAGTTCTCACCATCGCGCCCGCGTTTGGAGGTCGCGTGCTGGAGATTGAAGCCCGGGGCCGCGGCCATCTGATGGGTGCCTTCGAAGAAGAAATCCGCCGCGCCGAAGTAGGTGCCACCGTAGGGAAGGCGTGTGTTGGTCCACTCGTAGAAGTACTGCCCGGCCACCGACAGATTGTCCGTCACCTGGGCCTTGGCAGAGACCTGGCCTACCGGCAGGAATACTTCCTTGGTCTCGATACCGGGGCTGGTCACCGCCTTCATGCCATCGCTCGGTGCCTGCGAGTAGGAAACCGCGTGGGCACCGAACAACAGCCCCTCACCCCAATAGTTGGCATGCCGACCGACCTTCAGGTTGACCGGTGTCTGCCCGATGCTGAAGTTGGTCCAGACAAATGCATCGAGGATCTCGCCCGACGGGCCGAGTACGTAGCGCTTGGCCTCGGAACTGTAGCGTCCGTTCCTGTAACTGCCCGCATACCCCGGCACATGAGTTTTCACATCGGTATCGCGATAGGCATTGTCATACCAGCCTGCAGCACTGATCCGGGCACCGAAATCGTTGCGGTATGACAGGTCGATCTCACTTAGCAGGTCGAGACGATTGGTAACGATATCGCCCTTGTCGAACTTGCCGTCTGACTCGTCATAGTTCGGGTTGTTCATGATCTTGCGATCCTGCCCCTCCATGCGGACCCCAAGGTTGTACCTCAGGGTGTTATCCCAACGCAGGTTGATATCCGGGTTGCCTATATCGAACGACATCGCCGTCGCCCCGCCGGCAGCACCCATGATGGCCACTGCCAGAGCGCTGAGCGAGACTGTTTTCCGGCCAAGCTTCTTGATCGCTTTCATCTCGGATCCTTTTATTTTTGTTTTCAGTAACTTAGGAGATGGAAAAAATCCTGGCCCAGCCTATTTTCCTGGAGTTTTCGGCGCTTTCATTGCACAGCAACGAGAAAACCGTTCCACCTTCCTGCGGGCACCCTAGCCGATAATGCTTTAAAATTCCACATGCAGATTTTGATTCTTAATACAGAATATAGCAGCGCATCGACCGTTACCCGGACTTTCCTCACCAAGCGCTCCTACGCCCCGACTACCAGAGGACGATCCACCCGCTTCGCTCATGACGGCAAAGCAGGCGACATGGAAATGAACACAACTGCAAAAAATGATCAATATCCGCTTTTAAAAATATCGCTCGCCGGGATTAAATGACACCCGTACAGCTGTGCCTACCCTGGCCGGCATCGCACATCCACGCGTGTCGCCGGCCTCACCCCGAGGAGAATCCATGAACATCGATCTCAGTGGTAAACGCGTGATCGTCACCGGTGCATCACGCGGTATCGGCCGGGCGATTGCCTTGGCATTCGCGGCCGAAGGCGCGCGGGTAGCCATCTGCGCCCGTAGCGAAGAGGCCGTGGTCACGACCGGTCGGGAACTGGAAACAACCGCCCAGGCCGTCATCGCCCGTGCCGTCGATGTCACCGACACCGAGGGAGTAAAGGCCTTCGTCGCCGAAGTCGCCGCGAGCTGGGGAGGCGTGGACGTACTGGTCAACAACGCAGGCCAGGGCAAGGGCGGAAACCTGGACACCCTGACACCGGAAGACATTCTCGAACATGCCAACATTCTGCAGATGGGCCATTTCCGCTTCGTCCAGGCGGTGGTGCCGCACATGCGCGCGCAATGCTGGGGACGCATCATCGAGATCAATGCTCTGGCCGGCACCATCCCCACGCCGGACGGCATTCCCTCAGTGATCAACCGGGCTTCCTGCATCGCCCTGTCGCGCTCGCTGGGCATGTCCCTGGCGAAGGACAACATCCTGGTCAACAGCCTGAACATGGGCTGGATCGACACCGGCCAATGGGACCGCCATTACCGGGAAATGCCAGCGGGCGTGAGCCGTGAAGCGTTCGACGAAATGGTCTTGAAGGTGGTGCCCCTCGGGCGCTTCGGCAAACCCCAGGACGTGGCCGGCATGGCGCTGTTCCTCGCCAGTGAGTACGCTGGTTTCATCAGTGCCGCCTCCATCGACATCAGCGGCGGCATGGGTGGGCAGATCGCCTATTTCCCGACCCTCAAGCGGGACTTCGCGCAAGCGGCTCGCCAGCATAACGAGCAATCCTGAAACCCACTGCAAGGAGCAGAACGGCATGACCCAGACCATTTACGATATCCCGCTAAAGACCATCGAAGGCAGCTCACAGACCCTCGCCGACTTCCAGGGCAAGGTGCTGCTGGTGGTGAACGTCGCGTCCAAATGCGGACTCACCCCACAATACGCGGGCCTGGAAAAACTCTACGAGGAGCACCGCGAAGCCGGACTGGAAGTGCTGGGCTTCCCGGCCAACGACTTCAGGGAACAGGAGCCGGGCAGCGACGAGGAAATCAAGGCGTTCTGCAGCCTTAACTACGCCGTGCAGTTCCCCCTGTTCTCGAAGATCGCGGTGACGGGCGCTGACCGTCACCCGCTCTACCGCCTGCTGACCGAGGCGCAACCCCAGACGACCGGCGAAGGCCCGATGCGCGAGCGGCTCAAAGGCTACGGCATCGAGCCCGGTCCGCTTCCGGAAGTGCTGTGGAACTTCGAGAAGTTCCTGGTCAGCCGTGACGGCCAGGTGGTCGCTCGCTTTGCCCCGGACGTGGCGGCAGATGATCCACGCCTGCTGCAGGCCATCGAGACCGAGCTGAACAAGCCCCGGCCCTGACGCACATCATGAGGCGCAGGCCATGAGCAGGAACTGCCGGAACGCCTGGACGGGTTGCGGCAGATCGGCCTCGGGATGCCAGATCAGGCCAAGCTCCATGGGGGGAATGGCATCCGCCAGGGGACGCGCCTCGATCTTCTTGCCCTCCAGCGACCAGGCACGATAGAGCATATCCGACAGAATGGTGACGCCGAAACCGTGCGCCACCAGCCCCCGCAGGGCTTCCATCGAGGACGTGCGGAATGCCACCTCTGGCGTCAGCTCGCGCGACTCCCAGTAGCGGCTGGTGGACACCTCGCCCTCGTCGACCGTCGCCAGGATGTAGGCATGCCTGGCAACATCCTCCAGGCTGACCGAGGTCTGCGCCATCAACGGATGCTGGCTGGCCAGCCAGAGCTGGCGCCGCGAGCGTATCAGTACATGATGCTCGAAGCGCGACAGGTCAGGGCTATTGGAAATGATCGTCAGCCCCAGATCGAGCCGACCCTCGGCAACGGCCGCCTCGATGCTCTCACGACCCATATCGACCAGGTCGATTTCCACCTGGGGATAGCTGCGCTTGAAACGGGCCAGCAGTGCCGGCAGGAAATAACCGAGTACCGTATACGACGCCCCGACGCGCACCTCGCCCTGCATGCCATGGCTGAGGAACAGCGGTTCACTCAGGGCATCCTGCAAGGTATCGAGGATATGCCGGGCATGCTGCGCGAACTTGTGCCCCTCCGCGGTCAACGCCACGCCGTAGGGCAAGCGCTCGAACAGGCTGACGCCCAGGGTCTCTTCCAGTTGCAGGACCGCCGCGGTGATCGCCGACTGTGACACGTGCACCTTGAGCGCGGCCTGGGAGAACTGGCCGGCATCCGCCGCCGCCACGAAGTAGCGCAGCTGCCGCATGGAAATGTCTTTGCCCTTCGCCATCTGCTTTTCTAATACCTGTCTCTCATTTTTATGAATCGCCCTCACCGACACGCTGAGTAAACTCGGACAGTGGTAGAGCCAGACCGCTGCACTGCGGCTCCGTCCTGCCCGACGGTTTCGCGACCGTACGCATTTCAGCGCCAATAACAAGAATTGCTGAAGGTTGAAAATGAACGCGATCAGCTATATGGAACACGAATCCGACCAGGCCGGCGATTTCTGGACCGAAGCCTCGTTACGCCAGCAGGGTTTCGACATTCGTCTCGAGCATGCCCGCTGGTCATCCTCAGGCACGGCGCTGATCAAGCTCCAGAAGAACTGCCTGATACGCATGCTGCTGACGCCATCCGGCCTCGCCTGCAACGCCAGTACGCATAATTTCGGTAGCTTCGGCCAGGTCGCTGTTCAGCGTTTCAAGCCACTTGGCCAGCTTCTGTTCATTCCCAATGGTACCGAATTCCATCTCAAGCATGGCGCCTATCGGCAGAAGTCGCTGATCTGCATGTTCGACCCGGGAGACCTGGGTGCACTGGCGGCCTTCGACTGGGACTGGGACAGCGGCGCCTGCGAAGAAATGCTCAACCTGCAGAGTCTCTACCTGCAAGCCACCCTGCAACGCCTCGCGGAAGAAGTCGCCGCCCCCGGTTTCGCCAGCGAATTGCACATCGAATGCCTGCTGACCAGCATCGCCCTGGAGCTGCACCGGGAGTTCCTTGGCAACCCATGCGACGACGATGACGGCAACAAGCTCAGCCCACGCCAACTCAAGCTGCTGAGGGAGCTGTGGGATGCGGGCCCGACCGAGGACACCTCCCTGCATCGCCTGGCCACGGCCTGTGGCCTGCCGGTCAGGACGCTATCGGCACGCTTTCGCAATACCACGGGTAAAACGTTGCGCCGGTATGCCGCGGAGGTTCGCATCAAGAAATCCATGGCCTTGCTCACCTCCCCTGATCTGCTGATAAAGCAGGTCGCATATGGTGCCGGCTTTCAGAATGCCGCCGCCTTTACCGCGGCCTTCCGCAAGGAAGTCGGGTTGACGCCGGAAGAGTTCCGCCGCCAGCGCATACGCTGAGCGACAGCCCACCTCCTGCTACCGCGCCAGCGATCAAGGGTCGATTGCCGTGAGTAGGGGAATTTCACGTCCATACCCGCCTCCGTAAGGCGGGTTAGCGGCGAGTCCGAGAATGGATGATCGCCCCACAAATCTCCAGCCGCGTAACCCGCCACGCGCAGTCCAGCGACGCTCCGCTCGGCGGGTTACCACTGGCCGCTTGTGTATCGATCCGATCATCCATCCGGGCCGTCGGTCAACGGATGTGCCGTAGTACCTCGGCCAATATGTGCGGATGGGACACGAATGGCTCGTGTGGCGTATCGATCTCGATGATCTCGGCGCAGCCCAGGCGCTCGGCGAAAAGCCGCTGCCACGGCACCGGCAGAATGTCGTCACGCAGGGTGAGGATGAAGGTCGCCGGGATGTCCAGTTCGGCATAGCCTGCGCGCGAGGCCGGCTCGAACTGCGTGGCTGGCGGCGTTCGCTCCTGGCTGGCCTCCTTCAGGAGCCAGGCCAGTTGACGCTCATCCAGGTCGCGCCCGAACATCGCCACGGCGAGCGCCTCGGGCGAGGTGCTGGTGATATCTACCGGCCAGCCAACGTGCTCCGGGTCGGCGCCGTGTCGCGACGTGCCCAGCATCTGCATGATCGTCTGCCCTTCCAGAGGGATCGCGGTACTCAGGTAGAGCAGACGCGAGAACAGGGACGGCGCCTGCGCGGCCATCAGTGGCAGGACGACGCCGGCAATCGAGTGACCGAGCAACACCGCCTGCGACACGCCCTGGTCGCGCAGTTCATCGTTCAGCTCGCGAGCGATGTCAGCCAGAGCGAGGCGGGACGGATCCCGCGAGCGCTTGCGACCGCAACCCGGCATATCCAGGGTGATGACCCGCTCGAAGGCGGGCGTCGTCTCGGCAAGAACCTCGATCAGCGGTTCCCAGCACCAGGAACCATGCTGCCCACCATGCAACAAAACCAGGTCACGCATAGGAAAACCCTCTGTTCAAAAAGTGGCCGCCATGGATAGCAGGGCGCAAAAAATCGCGGGATGATTTTTCGCGTTGCGTGCGACAGTGCGGCGAGTGGCTGCCATGCCTGGCGCACCAAAAAAACGGCCCTCACGGGCCGTAAATCCGAGATGGCCTGCAAGTCAGCGCTGGGTTTCCTGGGAAACGATCGCCTCCGCGTTCATGTCGCTCTCCGAATGGGGGGTGTCCACGACTCGGTATCCGCCCTTGAGGGCATCGTTGAGCAACGACCACATGCCGCTGTTGAAGTTGTAGCTGACGTTCTTGACGTTGTAGGGAATGTCCTTGTCGTACAACTGCACGCCACTCTGGAACATCGAGCGATAGAGTACCCCGCTCTGGTCCCAGGCGTCGTACAGGCCGACGCCGAAGGTGTCTTCGTCGAGGTAGTAGCGCCGCGTGTTGTACACATGGCGCTTACCGGGCTTGAGCGTGGCCTCGACCACCCAGACGCGGTGCAGCTCCCAGCGCTCGCACTGCGGGTTGGCATGGCGTGGCAGGAATTGCTCGTCCTGCCTGCAATCGAAGTAGAACTTGTAGGCGTTGTAGGGGATGAACATTTCCTGACGGCCCACCAGCTTGTAGTCGAAGCGGTCCTGGCTGCCGGCGAACATCTGCAACTCGTCGAACAGGTTCACCCCGCCCTGGTTCGGCACCGGGGTGTCATAGGCGAACTCCGGCGCCAATTTGATCCGGCGCATGCCTGGCGTATAACTCCAGGCCCGGCGAGGCTTGACGGTCGGGTCGAGGTAGTCGGCCATGATGATCAGTTGCCCGGCACTGCGCGCCGGGTAGCTGTCCAGCGCCCAGGCGCGATAGTACAGGTTCGGATCGCGATCGGCCTGCCTGACCTGGTAGAAGGAGGTTTCCTCGAAGGTAGCCGACTCCGCCGTCTTGATCACCTGGCCCCGGGCATCGATGACCCAGCTGTTGGAAGATCGGGTGGAAGTGAAGCCCGGCCCGGTCTTGTAGCGCAACTGCTGGTTCCAGATCACCTCGTTGCCGTTTTGCGGAATCGGAAACGGCAGGCCACCGCGACAGGCCGGATCGACCGCCAGGCCGTCCTTCAGGGTCTGGCAGGCGGTGGCGTTGCGCACCGTGGCATCGAGCACCTCCTGCGGGTAGGCCGCCGTGCGATGGCTCGGGTAGACGTCCATGTACCAGGTCTCGGGGTTCTTCTTGAGCAGTTCCTTCTGCCCTTCACTCAGCTTGTCCGCGTACTGCCCGGCATTCGCCGCAGTGATGCGAAACAGCGGTTTCTCATCCTTGAAGGGGTCGACCCAGAAGCCGCTGTCCGGCTTGAAGCCCGCCGGTATCTCACGCAGGCCGCCCTCGTAGGGTGGAATGCTGCCCTCGGCGTTGCCGGCTTGAATAGCACCGAACAAGGTCAGGCTCTTGCCAAGCTCCTGAGCTTGTTCAGCCGGGACCGCGGCCAGGCTGCCGTTGGCGAACCCTATCAAGAGGGTCAGCAAGGCGATTTGTCGTTGCATGGTCAGTCTCCGCTTTCTTGGATTTGTTAGATGGAGGTCTTGAAGGTAAGGGCCAGCCAGCCCCTGTCGGTGCCACCCACACTGCCGTTGCCGGCGACACTGCCATCGGGCAGGGTCTTCGACTGGGCGGCGGTGTCGGCATAACGCAGGCCGAACTCGAAGCGCTGGGCATAGGTCATGGTGACGCCAACGGACCAGGACAACGCGCCCTCGTTGCCGCCGCCCGCCGTCGCGGCGTTGCCCTTGATGCCGTAGTTGACGGTCATCGGCACGCTCATGTCCCAGGACGGCATGACGGACAGGTACTGCGGCGTGAGGTTGACCGCCACCGCGTAGTAATCCCTGGTCGAGCAGCCATCCGCTACGCCACCGGAACCCGGCGCGCCCACCCGCGGGTCGACGCAGGCCGCCCTGCCCTTGCCCAGATACAGCTCCTCGTGCCCGGTGACCCTGCGCAGGTGGCTATAGGCGAACTCGCCGACCAGCGTGGCGCTGGGGGCCAGGAAGTTGCGCGGGATGCCGTAGACGGCATTGGTCACGAAATGGATGCTGTCGCCACGCGGGCCTTCGTCGTCCAGTTCAGAGACGCCGGCAGCGTTCAGCGCACCGTTCTTGCGGTACGACAGTTCGCTGCCCACGGCCACCGAGCCGAATACCCGCGAGAAACTCAGACCCATGAGTTTCACGTCACGCGGGTAGACCAGGCGGTAGTCGCCAACGGTGAAGGGCCGCGTCTGCGGGGCGAACCAGGGCTGGTAGTCATCAAACTGACGGTAGTAGAGGCCGAAGCTCGACTCGATCTGCTCGACGTTCAGCTTGGCCATCAGCCCCCAGTTTGCGTTGTCGCGGCCATAGCGCGATGAGGAACGCTGGAGATCGAAGCCCGGCATGACGGGCAGGCGGTCCGGTCCCTCGAAGAAAGGATCGGCGACGCCGAAGTAGGTCCCGCCATAGGGCATGCGCGAGTAGTCCCACTCATAGAAGTACTGCCCGGCGAGCGTCAGACTGTCGGTGACCTGCGCCCTGGCGGACAACTGGCCGATCGGCAGGAACACTTCCTTGGTCTCGATGCCGGGGCTGGTCACCGCCTTGACGCCATCGATCGGTGCCTGGGAGTAGGAGATGGCATGAGCACCGAACAGCAGGCCCTCGCCCCAGTAGTTGGTATGCCGGCCCAGCTTCACGTTGGTCAGCGCGTTGCCGAGGCGAAAGTTGCCCCACACGAAAGCATCGAGGATCTCGCCCGACGGCCCGTGGACGTAACGCTTCACCTCGGCGCTGTAGCGGTTGTTGTCATAGCTGGTGTCCATGCCGGGTACCCGGCTTTTTACCCCGTCGTCGCGGTAGGCATGGTCGTACCAGGCGGCGGCACTGAGCCGGGCGCCCCAATCCTTGCGGTAGGAGAAGTCGATTTCACTGAGCAGGTCGACGCGGTTGGTGACGATATCGCCCCGGTCGAACTTGCCGTCGGACTCGTCGTAGCTGGGGTTGCGCATGATGCGCTGGTCCTGGCCCTCGGCACGCATGCCCAGGGTGTAGCGGACGGTGTTGTCCCAGCGCAGGCGATAGTCGGGATTGGGCAGGTCGATGGAGGCGGCGCAGACCGCCCCGCTACTGCTCATCAGCACCAGCACCAGCGTCCCGGGCACGATCCTCGGCCAACGTTGCTTGATTGCATCGTTCATTCACAGCACCTCTAGTTTTTATTGTTATTCCGCACCCGAACCGGGCGCGGCACAGCAAGGGCCGTGCTTCCAGGCTGCTCAGCGACTGCTCGATGGCGGTCAGTACATGGGCCAGCGGCATATCCACCTGCATGGCCTGCGTGACGCCTTGCGAACAGCCGACCTCCGCCACGATCAACGCGACGATGCGCTCGCGGCGTGCCACCAGGGCGGCGTGCAGGCGGCGCATGCACGCCGCGCGCTCAGCCATGCCCAGCAACGGCCAGGGGCCATGATCGAACGCCGCTCGGGCGGCACAGATGGCCGCCTCGGCGCTGGCCAGGTCGCCGACCGGAGCCTGGCCGATCACGGCCTCGCTGGCCGGATTGAGGATCGCCTCGTGATTGCCGGCAGCCTGCCAGGCGCCGTCTATGTACAGCTTGTCCAGATGGGTGAATGGAATGCTCATGCGGCCTCGCCTCCCTCAGTGTTGTTGGCGGTGTTGTTGGCACTGTTCCTGGCACAGTGCCCGGTGATGATTTCCGCGGCGCGCATGGCGATGGCCATGGCCGGGGCATTGGTGTTGCCGGAGACCAGCTCGGGCATGATCGAGGTATCGATCACCCGCACGCCTTCGATGCCACGCACGCGCAGTTGCGGATCCAGTACCGCATCCGGGTCGCAGCCCATGCGACAGGTGCCCGCCACGTGGAAGGCGGTCTGGCCGAAGCGGCGCAGGGCCGCGAGGATGTCCGCATCGCTCTGCACCTGCAGGCCGGGCGTCAGTTCCTCGACGATGTATGGCTTGAGCGCCGGCTGCGCCGCCAGGCGGCGGATCCAGCGCAGCAAGGCGATACCCGCGACCTGGTCCTCCTCGGCGCTGAGGTAGTTGGCGACGATCAGCGGCGGCTGCGCAGGGTCGCTGGACTGGATGCGCACCTCGCCACGGCTCTGTGGGTGCATGAAGTAGCCGCCCAGGGTCACGCCCGGCTGCTTGTCGATCATTACCGTCTTGCCGTCGCCATCCATGGAGTACAGGCTCACCCCGATCTGCGCGTCAGGGCGCTCCAGCCCGGCGCGGGTCTTCACGAAGCCACCGGCCTCGTGCGCGGCATGGGTCATCGGCCCTTTGCTGAACAGGAAGTAGCGCAGCAACGAACGCAACAGGCCGAATCCCCTGAAGCAATGGTTGAAGCTGCCGCGAGTGACCCGGTACTGCACCGCCACGTACACATGCTCACGCAGGTTGCGGCCAACCTCGGGGGCCTCGTGCACCGGGGCAATGCCCAGCGAGCGCAGCAATTCGCCCGGCCCGACGCCCGACAGCTGGAGCAGCTTGGGTGACTCGATGGCCCCCGCGCACAACAGCACCTCGCGGCGAACCGCGAAGCGCTGCACACCGCCCGCGCCACGTACCTGCACCGCCACCGCGCGGCGCTCCTGGAACTCGATGCGCTGCACGTCGGTAGCGGTCATCACCGTCAGGTTGGGCCGTTCGCGCACTGGGTCGAGAAACGCCCTGGCCGCGCTGAAACGCTGGCCGTTCCAGGTAGTCTGCGGCTGGTAGCCGAAGCCCCCCTCCCGTACCGCATCGACATGGTTGGTGTCGGCCACGCTGGCCACCCCCATGCCTGCGGCGGCCTGGATGACCGCATCGCACAGGGCGTCGCCGGACGGGTGCACGCTGACCTTCAGCGATTTCCTGAGTCGGCTCATTTGAGAACCACACATATGGTGGTACTAAATGGTGGCTCACTGACATTCAATGTCCCGCCGGCACCGCGCCATTGCGAACCACCGAGCTGGTGGTCCTCCAGGGCGACGAACTGCCGGCCCATGTCCTGCCAGCCCCAGCCAGTGCAACCCTGGGCCTCCCAGGCGTCGTAGTCGGCGGGCGCACCGCGCACATAGACCATGCCATTGATCGAGCTGGAGCCGCCGAGGGTCCTGCCCTTGAGCCACTGTTCGCTGGGCATGCCCTCGCCACGCTGAGCCTGGTAGTCCCAGACATGCGGGTTGCCGGGGCTGAGCAGCTTGCCGATGCCGCGCGGCATGGTGATCAGCGGGCTGTCATGCTCCGGCCCGCTCTCGATCAGCAGCACTGCGACGCCCGGGTCGGCGGACAGGCGGTTGGCCATTACGCAGCCAGCCGAGCCCGCACCGACGATGATGTAGTCGTAACCTTGCTTCATTCTTGCTGTTTCCTGTCTGTGAACGCGTTGCAGGTAGCGTGGCCGTCAGCCGGATGATCACGGGCCAGCCGGCAGCTCTTCGATGACCTCGACGATCCGTTCGGGGCAGGCTCGTGCTGCGCGGCGGGCGCGCTCCTCCTGGCCAGGTTCGACCGTGAAGCCGTCGGTGGCGACATAGCCGTTGTCGTCGAGCGGGAAGAGTTCCGGCGCGACATGGTTGCAGCGCGCATGCCCGGCACAGGCCCGGCGTCTCACGATGATCTTCATGACGCGCTCCTGTTCAGTTGCCGCTGCCGGGAAGGTCCCATTGCAGGTGCAGCTCTTCCATGCCGAATACGCCGTAGGCGTTGAAGCGCGGCTGACTGCCATCGGCAATGCGAAACGGCGGCAACTTCTCCAGCCACAACTCCAGGGCGATGCGCAGCTCGCGGCGCGCCAGGTGCGAACCGACACAACGGTGCACCCCGTAGGAAAAGGCCATGTGCGGCGCGTTACCGGCACTGCGCAGGAAATCGACCGTGGCCGGGTCGTCGAAGACTTCCGGGTCGAGGTTGGCCAGTTCAGTGCTGATCAGCACGATGTCGCCCTTCTTCATGGTCGCCTCGCCGATCTGTACGTCGCGGGTCACGGTGCGGCGCATGTTGACGATGGAATAGGCACGCAACATTTCTTCCACCGCATCGGGGATCAGCTCGGGGTTGGCGCGCAGTTGCGACTGCTGCTCCGGGTTGCGCGCCAGGTGGCGGAAGAACAGGCCGATGGTGGAGGTGACGGTGTCCAGTCCACCAATGAAAATCAGAAAGCAGAAACCCAGCACCTCGTCGTCGGTCAGCGGGCGCTCGTCGACGCGACTGGCCAGCAGGTAGCTGACGAAATCGTCGGTGGGGTTGGTCCGACGCTCGGCGATCTGCGCGCGAATCCAGTCGGTGATCTCGCGGGCGTTCTGCATGACCACCTGCGGCTCGAAACTCTTGATCAGGGTCTGCGTCCAGTGCTGGAAACGCACATGCTCCTCCAGCGGCCAGCCCATCAGGCGCAGGAAGATCAGGGTCGGGAAGGGCCGGGCGAAATCCAGGTTGAAGTCGCAGCGGCCCCGTGGCGCGATCATCTCGACCAACTGGCTGGCCAGTTGGCGGATATCCTGCTCCAGGGCCTCGACCTTCTTCGGGGTGAACAGCGGATTGAGCAGCGCGCGGTACTTGCCATGCTCCGGCGGGTCGACCTCCAGCGGCGTCAGCCGCCAACTCTCGCCGAGCAATATGGGATAGGGGGTCAGGCCCGCGCTGCTGAAGGTTTCCGGATCCTGCAGGATGCGCCGCAGGTCTTCCGCACGGCGCGGTATCCAGGTGCCGGGCAGGAAACCCAGGCGCGGTATCCAGAAGATCGGCGGGGTGCTGCGGTGCAGTTCGGCGGCCCAGGCGTAGGCGTTCTCGCCCTGGGCGGTGAGTTCGGCCCACAGGTCGAACTGGCGGATCAGGTGCGTGGGAACGTGCGGCGGTGCCGCGAAGGCGGTGTCATTGGCATTCATTGTTGTTGTCCGTGCCGATGTAATTGACGGCACGGACTGTAGAACCGCCCCTGACAAAACGACAACAGACAGAATTCCATATCTGTTCGATTTCGTATCCAGAATAAACCCAGGCATTTTGTCTTGTCGGGTCGGAATGCTTGTGCCAGTCTCCCCCTATCGCCACGCCTTGCAGAGGCACAGGATGAACCAGGCAATCCCTGTCCCGTTGCAACACCCGCATGCTGCCGACCTTGGCGGAAACCGCCATGCGCTCAGGTCCCAGCGCACCCGCGAGCTGCTGCTCGACACCATGTACCGGCTGGCCCTGGAGAAGGATTTTCGCGATATCACCGTGCAGGAGTTGCTGGATCGCGCCGGTGTCGCGCGCTCGACCTTCTATGCGCATTTTCGTGACAAGGAAGACCTTCTGGTCGCCGGCTACGAAAGTATCGGCACCCCGCAGACCCGGGTCTACGAAGTCTTCGGCCACCGACGCGTCATCCTCGACGTATCGTCCTGGCTATTCAACGCAACCGAGCGGCATGCCGCGCTGACCACCGCGTTTCTCAACAGCCCTTCGCAAGGGGTTATCCTCGCCCACCTGGAAAACATCCTGCTCATCCAGGTACGCGAGCACTACCGCAAACAGGACCTCTATGACGCCGATGAACTGCGTGGGGAAGTGGCCGTGCGCTGCTTCGTCGGCGCGCTGCTCGGCCTGTATCTCTGGTGGGTGCGGCATGACTATCCCCACTCGGCCATGGCGATGACCGAAGCGTTCGATAGCCTGATGAACAACGGCAACTGGCCCCCAGACCCGGCGTGACGGGCTCCCGGCAGGCGACCCCAGCCGCAGTACGGGAATGCCGGAACCATGCCCGCTCCCGCAGGATCTTGCGGGCACTCGCAGGATCGGCCCATGGCCGTGAAACGGCCACCCGAGGCGGTTGGCCCCAGGCATGAAAGGGCGGCGCCGGAGCCACCGGTGGCGGCATCGGCGCTGAGGATCCCGCCGTTCAGGCCATAGCGGGAATCGTTGGCGATGGCGATGGCTTCGTCGTCCGTATCGAAGCCGATGGTCACACCCACCGGGCCGAAGATTTCCTCCTGGGCGATGGCCATGTCGTTGCGTACGTCGTCGAACAGCGTGATCTCGCTGAAGAAGCCCTGATACCACCGCGTCGGCAATGCCGCGTGACTTCAGGCCAGCCAGCGCCTCGGCCGAACGCGCCGCCCCCACCACCTTGCCGGCGCCCATGCCGCGCGCCAGTTGCAGGGCGATCTGACCGAGGGTGCCGGTAGCACCGAGGATCAGCACCTTTTCGCCTTTCTGGATCGCGGCCTTCTCCAGCGGCACGATGGCTCCGGTGGCGGCAATACCCATGCTGATGGCGGTTTTGTCATCCACCTCATCCGGCACGGCCCACACCTCGGCGGCAGGCACCAGGGTGCGCTCGGCCCAGGCACCGAACGGGGTCACCGAACGCTCACCGAAGTACACACGCCGGCCGTCGGGCGCGCGGCCCACGCCCTCGCCGCGGATCACGCAGGGATACTCCACGCCCAGGCGATAGGCGCCGAGCACATCCCAGCCACCGAGGCCGGCGGTCTCGACATCGATCAGTACCGCACCCTCCTGCGGCTCGGGCTCACGGAAATCTCCCACCACTGGCGGGGCGTTACGCTCGGAAATGATCGCGGCACGCATGGACAACCTCCTTCTCTGTCTTGTTGTTCAGGGATGGCGCAAAGTTGAACATATTTTCAATATTTGTCCACATATTTAGCCTCATTGCACTGACAATGCCTCGCGCCTGAACTGTGGATAACCGCCCAGGGTCAGCAGCAGCAGGGGGCCGACCAGGAAGCAGACAAAGCAGAAACCGAGCATGGCCGAGTAGTTTCCGGTCTCCCTGAGCAAGACGCCGAACAACAGAGGAGAAGCGGCGGCGCCGGCGGTGATCAGCCCCAGGTGTACGCCGAACAGCCGTCCGTAATCGCGCATGCCGAAATAGCGGGCTATGAGAAAGGCGGCGATATCGAATTCGGCACCGGCCCCTACCCCTACCAGCAGGGTGGCGATGACGAACAGCAACGGGCTGGCCTGGGCGTAGGCGAAAATCAGGCAGGCGAACGCCGGGAGCAGCAACGCCACCGCCGCCACGCCGGGAGCCCACAGGCGGTCGATCAGGTAACCCACCACCAGGCGGCCGAGAATCAGCGAAATGCCGAAACTGCTGAACACCTGACTCGCCTGGGCGGCACTCAGGCCGCGATCCTGCAGCAGCGGCACGATATTGGTGACCATGCCGACCACGCAGGCGACCACCAGGGTCATGGACAGGTTGCAGATCCAGAAGCGCCAGGAGCGCAATGCGTCACGCAGGAGGATGCCCGGTTGGGGCGCCGCTTCGGCCCGCGCCTGCCGCTCGCCGGTGTCACCGCTCGTGCTCTGCGGCACCAGCCAGCGCAACGCCAATGGCAGGGCCAGCAGTACCGGCAACACGCCAAGCGCCACGAAAGCAGCCTGCCAGCTCCAGCGGTCGATGGCCCAATTGGTGATCAGCGGCAGCATGATCGCCGCCAGCCCCGAGCCACTGAGGATGATCGCCAGGGCGAAGCCACGGTTTTCCTCGAACCAAAGGTTGACCAGATGCGACCAGGTGATCTGCAACGTGCCGACGCCAGCCAGCGGTACCAGAAAGAAACCCAGGTAGAGCATCCAGATCGAGCCGCCGACCTGCGACAGCACGAACAGGCTCAGGCTCAACACCACCAGCGATACCAGGGTGACGGCACGCAGGCCATAACGCAGGTTGAGCCAGCCGGCCAGTTGCGCGGCGACGATGGTACCCAGCGACAGCGCGGTGATCGCCGCCTGCAGGTCACTGCGCGCCCAGCCCATGGCCCGCTCCAGGGGAATGACCATGGAACTGAAGCTGTACAGCAGCAGCGAACTGGAACTGGTGGCCACGCCGACGATGGCCAGCACCAGCACATGCCAGCCACGCTTGAACTCCCGATTGTCGAAATGCCTCATGTGCAAACCTCCACGCTGTCAGTCCGCGCCGATGAAGAGCGCCGCCTCGGCGCTTTTGTCGAGGGTGTGCGTACGCCGCGCACTACCCGGTCGGGACCGCGGCTCGGCGCCCTCCAGGTCGTCGGGATGAATCAGGGTCGGCCCGTTGGGCAGCTCACGCAGGGCCAGGGCAACGATGTCTTCGGCCTGAGGCAGCGGCATGTTCGAGGCGTCGGGAATATTCAGCCGGAGCATCGCCTCGCGCATGGTCGGGGTATCCACGGTGCCGATCAGCAGGTTCAGGACATCCACGCCATGCTCCCGCCACTCGGCCCACAGCGACTCGCCGAGGTTCAGCGCGAACGCCTTGCTGGCGCTGTACATGGCCAGCTTGCGGATACCGCCCAGGGCCGCCTGCGAGCCGACCAGGATCACCCCGCCACGGCCACGGGACAGCATCCGCCCGCCAAAGACGTGGCAGCACGCCATTGGCGTAGATGCGTTGAGGTGCAGCAGCGAGTCCCAGTTGTCCAGCGTGGTGGCTAGGAAGCGCGTGATGAACGGGTCGCCGCCGGCGTTGTAGACCAGCAGACCGATCTCGCGCTGCGCCACGGCGGCGCACAGGCGGTCCGCGGCATCCGCCCGAGACAGGTCCTGGTTGACCACCAGCACCTCGACGCCATGCTCCGCTATCAGTTCCCTGCGCAGCGTTTCCAGGGCCTCCTGGCGCCGCGCAACCAGCACGCAGTTCAGACCGAGTGCCGCCAATTGCCGGGCGAATGCCGCGCCTACCCCGTGCGATGCCCCGGCGATCAAGGCCCAGGGCCCGTATTGCCGTTTGAACGCCAGCGTATCGCCGGCCCGTGCTTGTGCGTGCGACATGTGTCTAGCTCCTCTGTTCGCAGGAATGGGGCGTCAGCGTGCCTCGATGGCAGGCAGGTCGATATGGCTGGCCGAAGCACCGATGGCCGTGCCGCCAAACACCTGCACGCGCCGTTCGACCTGAGCCATGAACAGGCGCAGCAGGCGCTCGTCGTACTCGGCCCCGGCTTCGCGCACGAATGCCTCGAGGGCGAGGTCGATCTGCCCGGGATCCTCGAAGCGCCGTCCCAGCAGCGCCTCGGCGTCCTCCCGTTCCAGGCGCCGCAGTTCCACCTCCATGGCATCAGCGCGACCCAGGTACTCGACCAGCTTGAGCGCGGCGGTACGCCGGGAGGCCTGGAAGTCGTCGCCCACCTCGATCTGCCCGACCGCGTCGACGAGCATCGTCAGCAACTGGGCATTGGCGCCCGCCTCGACGAGTGTCAGTGACGGCGCCTCTATGGCAATGCCCATCGCCTCGGCCAGGGCGTGCACGACGACACGACGCAGGGCCAGGTCGAACTCGATGTAGGTGTCGTGCGGGTCGCCGGGCTGCGGCGTGGCAACGGTAGCGGAAAACTGCATGGTGCTGACGGTGGAAAACAGCACCGTGTGGTAGCGCACCACATCCGCATCGGCCGCCTCGCCGCTGACCTCCTGGTAATAGCGGTACAGTTCACTGAAGGTCTCGCCCAGCGGCTCGTAGTTGTCGCGCATACGCGCCGAGGCCAGGTCCGCCAGCGGGTCGCCGATCATGGCGAATTCGAAATCGTAGAGGGCATTGACCCGACCGTTCTCGAACAGGTACTGGCCCGAGTCGTACTGCACGAACGCCGCCCGGGTACGATGCCGGGGCACGTTGCGGCGCAGCCAGCCGAGGGCGAACTCGACCAGCGGCTGGGGCCGGCTCTTGTTGCGCAGGTACAAGGGGTAATAGGCGTCCAATCCGGCCAGGGTGATTTCGTCCGCGCCCTGCGGCAGGCTTATGCCCCTGGCCACGAAGGGCTCCAGCGGCAGTCGGTGCATGGCGGCCATGGCGCGCACATACTGACAGGCCAGTGCGCGGCGCTCCTCATCGCTGGCGGCGGTACCAACGTCGCGGGTACCGGGCACCAGCTCCATGACGATAGCCGGCGGATCCTCGCAGAAGCCATGGATATGCGGCACCGGGATACCCTGCTCGCCAAGCAGGCTGAGGATGTCCGCCTCGCGGCGCAGTTCCGGGAACGGGCTGACGTCGCCGCCGCGCTCGCCGCGGATGTGCAGGCGGAGGACTTCCTCCCCACGGCGCACGTCCAGGTTCCAGGCTGGCCGCCAGCGCGGCAGGCGCTGCATGGCTGTCACCTGGCCGCCACTCAGCCGTTCAACGAAGGTTCGCAGCTTCTGTTCGATGAGCGCTCCGGCGCTTTCTTGCGTGTCTAGCGATTGCATTCGCTTCTCCAGAAATTGCTCAGTGCTTCGCTTCGTCCAGGCCGGGGCCGCCGACCTGATCGAGCGCCACGCCTTTTTTCTTCGCCAGGTCGGCAGTATCCAGGTACTCGCGCCAGGCCTTGATCAGGCCCTGCTCGTCGAGTTCGTAGACCGCCACCATCGAGTGCGGCATCGGCTTGCCGCTGGACAGCGCGTAGTCGTCGCGCTCGGTCATCACCAGGGTGTCGGAGGAAACCATGTGCCTGATGGTGCAGAAGTTGTGGCTGGTGTAGCGCATCTGCCGCTCGATCTCCCGGCGCAGCGCGGCACGCCCGCGAATCACCGGGCCACCCGGCACCCAGAGTTGCCAGACGGCGTCTTCGGCCAGCATCGACACGAGTTTGTCGACCTGCGGCCGCGACTCGGCGCTGCCGTCGCCCCAGGCGGCGCAGAATTCACGGATGAAGTTTTCCTGTAACAGTCCCATATTCGGCTCCTGATGAAGGGGTCAGAGGTAAGTGCGCACGATCGGCACCATTGGCGTGGTGCAGCTCATGCCGCCATCGACGCGCAGCAGCGCGCCGTTGACATAGCGCGATTCGTCCGAAGCCAGGTACAGCGCCATGCCGGCGATGTCCTCCGGTTCGCCGAGACGCGGAACGTTGTGGATGTCCAGGAAGGCCGTCTGCATCGCCGCGTTGGCCCAGCTCTCCATCGCCGGGGTACGGATCACCCCCGGCAGGATGGCGTTGCAGCGCACCCCGCGTTTGCCGAAGGTCGCGGCAATGCTCTGCACATACCAGTTCAAGGCCGCCTTCGAGGCGCCGTAGCTGAACTGCGCGACCTCGCCGGCGATCGAGCTGGTCGACGAGGTGAAGATGATCGAGCCCTGTCCCCGCTCCAGCATGTGCGGCAGGGCGTGCTTGCAGGCCAGCACGCCGCCGAGCACGTTGACCCGCATGTTGCGGTGGAACAGCTCCTCGTTGAACGCGAGGAAATCCACGTCGCGCACGGTTGCCGGGTTCTTGTTGACGGCGTTGTTGAACAGAACGTCGATCTGCCCGAACGCCTGCAGCGTGTCAGCGACCATGCGCCGCAAGTCATCTTCCACGCCGACGTCGACCCGCAGCGCGATAGCGCTGCCGCCGGCCTCGGCGATCTCCTGAGCGACCGCCAGGGCCGCCTCTTCCTGCAGGTCGGTCACCACCACCCGGGCACCCTGCGCGGCGAACATCAGGGCCGAGGCCCGGCCGATACCGCTACCGGCGCCGGTGAGTACGGCGACCTTTGCTTCGAGACGCTGCATCATGCTCTCCTCAGCGGGTCTGCCCGCCGGCGATGGTCTGTGGATTGGTCTCGCGCTCGGCGACCGGGGCTGCGCGATAGCGGCTCGGACCGTTGCCGAACATGCCGTACTGGTCACGGGTGAAGTCGTACAGCGAGTAGGCATCCTGCTGCGGGTTGTTCGGCGTGCCGTAGGCCTGGATGTTGTACTGCGCGCCGGCCCGGAACATTTCCCCGCTGTCATCCCAGGCGTCGTACAGCGCGGCGCCGAAGGTGTCCTCGTCGATGTAGTAGCGGCGCGTCTTCTGCGCGTGGCGCATGCCTTCCTTGCGCGTGGCCTCGACCACCCAGACGCGGTGCAGCTCCCAGCGCTCGCAAGCCGGGTTGATGTGCCTGGCCATCAGCTTGGTGTCCATATCGCAGCCCCATTTCAGCTTGTAGCTGCTGTAGGGAATGAACATTTCCTGGCGGCCCAGCAGCTTCCAGTCGAAGCGGTCCATCTTTCCGGAAAAGAGGAAGATCTCGTCATAGAAGGCCACCCCGCCGAACGCCGAATTGGGTGTGTCGTAGGCAAACTCCGGCGCCTTGCGCACGCGGCGCTGGCCGGTGGAGTAGCTCCAGGCATAACGCGCGTTCGCCACCGGGTCGAGGTAGTCCCAATAGCCGGACGCCTGCCCGGCGGTGCGCGCCGGCGCGACGATGCGCGACCAGATGCGCTGGGCGATCTTCGCATCGCGCCCAGGCACATCGAGCTGGTAGAACGGTTTCTCGCCCGTGGAGCGATTGGTATTGGTCAGGGTCGGGCGGCCCTGGTTGACTACATAGGCGCTGTGGTTCCAGTCCCAGCCGTTGACGCCCTGATAGTTGAGGATGTAGTTCCACATCACCTGCTGGCCATCGCGCGGCAACGGGAACGGCAGACCGCCACGGCAGGCTTCGGCGATGGAGAGGCCATCGTTGAACGGCTTGCACTCGGGATCGCTGGCGTTGCGCTGGGTCGCGGCGAGAAACGCCTCGGGGAAGGCCGCGGTGCGGTGGGTCGGGTAGATATCCATGAAGTAGCTGTCGGGATTCTGCTTGAGCAGGCGCATCTGCCCCGCAGACAACTGGTCGGCGTACTGGCCGGCATTGGCTGCGGTGATGCGCAGGCGCGGCTTCTCGTCCGCGAAGGGGTCGGGCCAGAAGCCGTCGCCGGGTACCAGCCCGGCCGGCACCTTCAGCCCGCCGTCGTAGGGAGGAATGGTGCCCTCCGCGTTGCCGGCGGCGATGGCACCGAAGCGCGTCAGCGTGCCGCCCAGGTCAGCGGGTGAATACTGCTCGTCGGCCAGCGCCGGGATGGCCAGGGCCAGGGCGAGCAGGCCCGCCGCGGGAATAGTCGGTTGCATGGGAAATCTCCAGTCAATACGTGGGAGGCGTCCGGCGCGCCCGCGGGGAGCGCGCCAACGGCGGCTCAGAACGCGGTGCTCAGGGTCAGCGAGACCCAGTTGCGGTCGGACAGGCCGATGTCGCCGGCCCCGCCGACCACGGTCTTGCCCACGCCGGGAATGTCGGCGTACTTGCGCGGGCTGCCATAGCCGATGTAGGCCAGGGTCACGTCGTGGCGCTCGTCCAGCGTGCCCTTGATGCCGACCTTGTAGCTGTACTTGCCCTCGCTGCCGCCGCCGGTGGCGGCATTACCCGATACGCCATAGTCGAAGCTCATCGGCGCGGAAATGTTCCAGCCGGGGAAGACGCCAAGCCACTGCGGCGCGAAGCTGAAGGCGACGCCCAGGTAGTCGCGCGTGGCGCAGCCCCAGGCCTTGTCCTGGCCCGCCGGGCAACCGGCGTAGCCTTCGGCCTTGAACAGTTCCTTGTGTTCGGTTACCCGCTGCACGCGGCTGTAGGCCATTTCGGCGATCACGTTGCCGGTGTCGAAGTAGGCCGTACGCGGCAGCAGCCACAGGCCATTGACCACCAGATGCCAGGTATCGCCTCGTGCGCCCTGGTTGTCCCGCGTGTCGATGTTGCTCGACACCAGCGAGGTATTGCGCCGGTAGGACAGGTCCACACCTACCGAGCCACCGCCCAGTACCGGTCCTGCCGACCAGCTCAGGCCATAGAGTTTGACGTTCTCGGCATACACGTAGCGCGCAAAATCGCTGCCCACCTGCAGGCCCCAGGGGTTGTAGTCGTCGAACTCGCGATAGAACAGGCTGACGTCCGAATGCAGGAAATCCATGGCATAGGTGCCCATCACGCCCCAGTTGCCACGGTTGCGCGGGGTCTTGGCATCCCGCAGCGGCAGGGCGAAGCCGGGCGCCACGGGCATCCTGTTCGGGCCTTCCAGGGCGACGTCGGCCGAGGCCAGGTAGGTGCCGCCTTCCGGTGCGCGAGTGGTGTCCCACTCTAAGAAATACTGGGCGGCCACGGACAGCTGATCGGTCACCTGGGCCTGGGCGGAGAGCTGGCCCAGCGGCAGGAATATCTCGCGGGTCTCGGTGCCGGGGTTGCTCACCGCTTTGCGCCCGTCCAGGGGAGCCTGGGAGTAGGACACCGCGTGACCGGCGATCAGCAGGCCGCTGCCCCAGTACACCGTGTGCCGTCCGGCGCGGACGCTGACCGGCACGTCTCCGAGGTTGAAGCGGGTGAAGGCAAAAGCGTCCAGCAGTTCGCCGCTGAAGCCGCGGTGGTAGCGCTTGGTGAAACCCGAATAGTGGCCGCCGGCGTAGCTGGGCGTGCTCGCACCGACGCCCGCGCCGGGGTAGTAGACGTTGCCGGAGGCCGTCTCCACGTCGGTATCGGCGTAGGCCTGGTCGTACCAGGCGGAGCCGCTCACGCGAAAGCCGTGGTACTGCTTGTAGGCCAGTTCGAACTCGCTCATCAGGTCGAGGCGGTTGGTTACCACGTCGCCGCGGTCGAACTTGTTGTCGGACTCGTCGTAGGTGGCGTTGTTGGCCAATGCGTTCTCGCGGCCCTCGGCGCGGAACCCGAGGTTGTAACGCACTGTGTTGTCCCAGCGCAGGCTCAGATCCGGGTTGGCGGTCTCGAACTCCTTCGCCTGGAGCAGGCCGCCACAGGACAGAACCGCCACCACGCCAATCGCCAGATGGCTACCGATCAGGTTGGCACTCGACATCAGAAATCTCCGTATCACTCATTGTTGTTTTTCCGCCATCGGGGGCGGCGCTCTCGACTGGAGCGCAACACGAGTAAACGGGAGCAGAGGGATGCAGACAACGAATCGGGCTATCGCCGAAATGCAAAAGGCTATCGCCGAAATGCACGGGCCATCCGGGATTTGTATCTGATTATTTAATACCTGATAGATATTTTTATCACTTCAAGATATCTGAACACATGCCAATAATCTGTTCAAAATAACAATGCACCCTCCACTGGCTGGCTGCATCGATAAGAACAACTGGAGGTTAGCCATGAGTAGCACCACGCCCTCGCTGGAAGACAAGTACGTCCAACAGACCGGGAAAGCCCTGATGACCGGTGTCCAGGCGCTGGTGCGCCTGCCCCTGATGCAGCGCCAGCGCGACCTCGCCAACGGTTTCAATACTGCCGGCTTCATTTCCGGCTACCGCGGCTCACCGCTGGGCGGTTTCGACCAGGCACTGTGGAAGGCTCGCGATCACCTCAAGCAGCATCACACACTGTTCCAGCCCGGCGTGAACGAAGACCTCGCCGCCACCTCGCTGTGGGGTACCCAGCAGGTCAACCTGTTCCAGGGCGCCAAATACGACGGCGTGTTCGGCATGTGGTACGGCAAGGGTCCCGGCGTGGACCGCTGCGGTGACGTGTTTCGCCATGCCAACGCTGCCGGCACCTCGAAGTTCGGCGGTGTGCTGGCCATCGCCGGTGACGATCACGGCGCCCGCTCCTCCTCGCTGCCACACCAGACCGAACACATCTTCAAGGCGGTGATGATGCCGGTACTGGCGCCGTCCGGGGTGCAGGAGTACCTCGACTACGGCCTGCACGGCTGGGCCATGTCGCGCTATTCCGGTTGCTGGGTGGCGCTCAAGGCGGTAGCCGACACCGTGGAAAGCGCGGCCATCGTCGATCTTGACATCAATCGCGTGCAGCCGATCATTCCCGACTTCGAGCTGCCGGAGGGCGGCCTCAACATCCGCTGGCCCGACCCACCGCTGGCCCAGGAACAGCGCCTGCTGGAACACAAACTGTATGCGGCGCTGGCCTATGCACGGGCCAACCGCCTCGACCGCATCGTGCTCGACTCACCCAAGGCGCGCATCGGCATCATCACCTCCGGCAAGTCCTACCTGGACGTCTGCCAGGCGCTGGACATCCTCGGTATCGACGACGAGCTGGCACAGCAGATCGGCCTGCGCCTGTACAAAGTCGGCATGGTCTGGCCGCTGGAGGCCGAGGGCGTGCGCCAGTTCGCCGAGGGGCTGGAGGAGATCGTGGTGGTCGAGGAAAAACGCCACATGATCGAGTACCAGCTCAAGGAAGAGCTGTACAACTGGCGAGAAGACGTGCGCCCGCGCATCGTCGGCAAGTTCGACGACAAGGGCGAATGGAGCCTGCCGCACACCGACTGGCTGCTGCCGGCGATCAACGACCTGACCCCGGCGCAGATCGCCCGAGCCATGGCCAGGCGCATCCTGCGCCTGCATCCACATGGCCCGTTGCAGATGCGCCTGGCGGTGCTTGAGGCGCAGCTCGACTGCAAGCAGCAGTTCGGCAACCTGATGGAGCGCGTGCCGCACTACTGCTCCGGCTGCCCGCACAATACCTCCACCAAGGTGCCGGAAGGCAGTCGCGCCCTGGCTGGCATCGGTTGCCACTACATGGCCGCCTGGATCTACCCGCAGACCCAGACCTTCAGCCAAATGGGTGGCGAAGGCGTAGCCTGGATCGGCCAGGCACCATTCACGGAAACCCGCCACGTGTTCGCCAACCTCGGCGACGGCACCTACTTCCACTCCGGGTTGCTGGCCATCCGCGCCTCCGTGGCGGCCAAGGTGTCGATCACCTACAAGATTCTCTACAACGACGCAGTGGCTATGACCGGCGGCCAGCCGGTTTTTGTATTTGTTTAGGAATAAAAGGCTATGACCGGCGGCCAGCCGGTGGACGGCACGCTGACCGTGCCGCAGATTTCCCGCCAGCTCGCCGCTGAAGGCGTGCAACGGATCGTGGTGGTCAGCGATGACCCGGACAAGTACCGGGATGTGAACGACCTGGCTCCCGGCGTGCCGGTCTATCGCCGCGACAGGATGGACGAAGTGCAAGACGAGCTGCGCCAGTTCGCAGGAGTCTCCGCGCTGATCTACGACCAGACCTGCGCCGCCGAGAAGCGTCGCCGGCGCAAGCGCGGCAAGTTCCCCGACCCGGCGCGCCGGGTGGTGATCAACGAGGCGGTGTGCGAGGGCTGCGGCGATTGCAGCAGCAAGTCCAACTGCATGTCGGTGGTCGCGGTGGAAACCGAATACGGCCGCAAGCGCGAGATCGACCAGTCCTCCTGCAATAAGGACTTTACCTGCCTCTCCGGTTTCTGCCCGAGCTTCGTCACCGTCGAAGGCGGCAAGCTGCGCAAGCCCAAGGCCCTGGCGCAAAACGCCGAGGACATCTGGAATCTGCCTGAGCCGGTGGCGCCGAGCCTGGAGGAACCCTATAGCATCCTGGTCACCGGCGTTGGCGGCACCGGCGTGGTCACCATCGGCGCCCTGCTCGGCATGGCCGCCTTCCTCGAAGGCAAAGGGGCGCTGAACCTGGACATGGCCGGCATGGCGCAGAAAGGCGGCGCGGTGTGGTCGCATATCCGCATCGCCGCCCGCCAGGAGCAACTGTTCGCCCCACGCATCGCCGAAGGCGAAGCCAGCCTGCTACTGGGCTGCGACCTAGTAGTCAGCGCCAACAGCGAGACCCTGGCCAAGCTGCGCCAGGGCGTGACCCACGTTCTGGTCAACAGCGAAGAAAGCATCACCAGCGCCTTCGTCCGCACCTTCGCCCGGCAGGCGGAAAGTGGCGATCTGCAGGCCAACCCGGATCCGCAGTTCCGTACCCAGGGCATGGCCGCGCAGATCGGCGAGACGGTTGGCGAGGGTCAGGCGACCTTCATCGACGCCAGCAAGATCGCCACTGCGCTGATGGGCGACTCCATCGCCACCAACACCTTCATGCTTGGTTACGCCTACCAGAAAGGCTGGCTGCCGGTGGGTGAAGCCTCGCTGCTGCAAGCCATCGAGCTGAACGGCACAGCGGTCGAATTCAACCGTGCCGCCTTCGCCTGGGGCCGCCGTGCCGCCGTCGACCTGCCACGGGTGCAAGGCAAGCTCGCCGCGGGCAAGGTCGAGAGCCGCGACCGGCAGCTCTCGCAGAACCTGGACGAAATCGTCGCCCGTCGCAGCGAGTTCCTCACCGACTACCAGGACGCGGCCTATGCCGAACGCTACCGCAAGCGCGTCGAGCGCTTCTGCGTCGCGGAAAGCGCCCTGACCGGCCAGCCCGGCGCGCTCACCGAGGCGGTAGCGCGCCATTACTTCAAGGTCCTGGCGATCAAAGACGAATACGAAGTGGCCCGTCTGTTCAGCAACGGCGAATTCCTCGGGAAGATCGAGGCGACCTTCGAGGGTGACTATCGCCTGAACTTCCACCTCGCCCCGCCGCTGCTGAACAAGGCCGCATCAGGCGCGGAAGCGACCAAGCGCAGTTTCGGCCCGTGGATGCTCAAGGGCTTCAAGCTCCTGGCCAAAGTGAGGCGCATACGCAATACCTGGCTCGACCCCTTCGCCCATACCCACGAGCGCAAGGTGGAGCGCGAGTGGTTGCTCGGCTACGAACAGCTCCTCGACGAACTGCTGGCGTCGCTCAGCCAGGACAAGCTCGAACTTGCCGTGAAGCTGGCCGAGCTGCCGGATGCGGTGCGCGGCTACGGCGCGGTCAAGGAGCGCTACCTGGCCCACGCCCACGAGCAGAGGGCACGCCTGCTGGATCAATGGCGCAATGGCCAGCCTTTCCAGGATGCCAGCCAGGCGGTACGCATTCATGCGACCCAGCTTTGATCGTCGGGCAGAAGGCGCGTGAGTATGTTCGGAAACTACCGCATATCCCAGCTCGCCCGCGAGCTGGAAGTGACCACGCGCACTATCCGTTTCTATGAGGAACAGGGACTGCTGACACCTGCTCGGCGTGGTCTGGAGCGTGTCTACTCGCCGCGCGACCGAACCGTCCTGAAGCTGATCCTGCGAGGCAAACGCATCGGTCTCTCACTGTCCGAGTGCAAGGAATTGATCGATATGTATGCCCCCTCCGGAGGCAACCGCAGGCAGTTGAACCACCTCCAGGAGAAGATCGCCGGACGCCGCCAGCAACTCGAGCGGCAACTGCTCGACATCCAGCAGATGCTGCGAGAACTGGACAAGGCCGAGCAACACTGCCGGAACACACTTGTGGCGGTCCGGGATGACACCCCCAACATCGATAATGACAACAGGAGATTGGAACCATGAGCAACTTGCCCGGCCTGAACTTCTTCCTCGGTGAGGAAATCGACATGCTGCGTGATTCGGTCGCCGGCTTCGCCGCCAAGGAGATCGCCCCACGTGCGGAGGAAGCCGACCGCACCGACCAGTTCCCCATGGATCTGTGGCGCAAGTTCGGTGACATGGGCCTGCTCGGCCTGACCGTTCCCGAGCAATACGGCGGCTCGGGGATGGGCTACCTGGCGCACATGGTCGCCATGGAGGAAATCTCCCGCGCGGCGGGTGGTATCGGCCTGTCCTATGGCGCCCACTCCAACCTCTGCGTCAACCAGATCAACCGCAACGGCACTGCCGAGCAGAAGGCCAAGTACCTGCCCAAGCTGGTCTCCGGCGAGCATATCGGCGCCCTGGCCATGAGCGAGCCGAATGCCGGCTCCGACGTGGTGTCGATGAAGCTGCGCGCCGAGAAACGCGGCGACCGCTACGTGCTCAACGGCAACAAGATGTGGATCACCAATGGCCCTGACTGCGACATCCTGGTGGTCTACGCCAAGACCGACCTGGCTGCTGGCGCCAAGGGCATGACCGCCTTCATCCTCGAAACCAACACCCCTGGCTTCTCCGTGGCGCAGAAGCTCGACAAGCTGGGCATGCGCGGCTCGCATACCGGCGAACTGGTGTTCCAGGATGTCGAGGTTCCCGCAGAGAACGTGCTCGGTCAGGTCGGTGAGGGTGTCAAGGTACTGATGAGCGGCCTCGACTACGAACGAGCCGTGCTCAGCGGTGGCCCGCTGGGCCTGATGCAGGCGGCCATGGACGTGGTCGTGCCCTATATCCACGACCGCAAGCAGTTCGGCCAGAGCATCGGCGAGTTCCAGCTGATCCAGGGCAAGGTCGCCGACATGTACACCACCCTGCAGGCCAGCCGCGCCTATCTCTACTCGGTCGGCAAGCACCTCGACGCCCAGGGCACCGATCATGTCCGCCAGGTCCGCAAGGACTGCGCCGGGGTGATCCTGTATGCCGCGGAGAAGGCTACCTGGCTGGCTGGCGAAGCGATCCAGATCCTTGGTGGCAACGGCTATATCAACGAGTTCGCGGTGGGGCGCCTGTGGCGCGACGCCAAGCTCTACGAGATCGGTGCCGGCACCAGCGAAATCCGCCGCATGCTGATCGGCCGCGAGCTGTTCAACGAGACCAAGTAAGCTGCAAGCCGCAAGCTTCAAGCGGCAAGTAGAAGCGCTCTGGTGCTCTCTCTTGCAGCTTGTAGCTTGAAGCTTGCAGCTCATGGAGAAGCCATGATCCTGCACACCCAGCTCAACCCCCGTTCCCCCGAGTTCGCCGGCAACCGCGCGGCCATGCTCGTGCAGGTGAACGAACTGCACGCCCTGCTCGCCCGCCTCCACGAAGGTGGCGGCGAAAAGGCCCAGGCGCGCCACACATCACGTGGCAAGCTGCTGCCGCGCGAACGCATCAACCGCCTGCTTGATACCGGTTCTCCCTTTCTCGAGATCGGCCAGCTCGCCGCCCATGAGGTATACGGCGAAGACGTAGCCGCCGCCGGCGTGATCGCCGGCATCGGCCGCGTCGAGGGCGTCGAATGCATGATCGTGGCCAACGACGCCACGGTAAAAGGCGGCAGCTACTACCCACTGACAGTGAAAAAACACCTGCGCGCGCAGGCCATCGCCCTGGAGAACCGCCTGCCCTGCATCTACCTGGTGGACTCCGGCGGCGCCAACCTGCCGCGCCAGGACGAGGTGTTTCCCGACCGCGAGCACTTCGGCCGGATCTTCTTCAACCAGGCCAATATGAGCGCCCAGGGCATCCCGCAGATCGCTGTGGTCATGGGCTCCTGCACCGCCGGCGGCGCCTACGTGCCGGCCATGAGCGACGAGACCATCATGGTGCGCAACCAGGCCACCATCTTCCTCGCCGGCCCGCCGCTGGTGAAAGCCGCCACGGGTGAAGTGGTCAGCGCCGAAGACCTCGGCGGCGCAGACGTACACTGCAAGGTTTCCGGCGTGGCCGACCACTACGCTGACAGCGACGAACACGCCCTGGCCCTGGCCCGGCGCAGCGTCGCCAACCTCAACTGGCGCAAACTGGGCGAGCTGCAATGCCGCGCACCGATTGCGCCGCGCTATCCAGCTGACGAGCTGTACGGGGTGATTCCGAGCGATGCCAAGCAGCCGTTCGATGTGCGCGAGGTGATTGCGCGCATCGTCGACGACTCGCAGCTCGATGAGTTCAAGGCACTGTTCGGCACCACCCTGGTGTGCGGCTTCGCCCATATCCAGGGCTACCCGGTGGCGATCCTGGCCAACAACGGCATCCTCTTCGCCGAGGCCGCGCAGAAAGGCGCGCACTTCATCGAACTGGCCTGCCAGCGCGGCATCCCGCTGCTGTTCCTGCAGAACATCACCGGTTTCATGGTGGGCAAGAAGTACGAGGAAGGTGGCATCGCCAAGCACGGCGCCAAGCTGGTCACTGCCGTGGCCTGCGCCCAAGTGCCGAAGTTACTGGCCTGCCAGCGCGGCATCCCGCTGCTGTTCCTGCAGAACATCACCGGTTTCATGGTCGGCCAGAAGTACGAGGCCGGCGGCATCGCCAAGCACGGCGCCAAGCTGGTGACCGCGGTGGCCTGCGCGCGGGTGCCGAAGTTCACCTGATCATTGGCGGCAGCTTCGGCGCCGGCAACTACGGCATGTGCGGTCGCGCCTATGACCCGCGCTTTCTGTGGATGTGGCCCAACGCCAGGATCGGCGTGATGGGCGCGCAACAGGCCGCAGGCGTCTTGGTGCAGGTCAAGCGCGAGCAGGCCGAACGGGCCGGCCAGCACTACAGCGACGAGGAAGAGGAACGCCTCAAGCGGCCCATCGTCGAGCAGTACGAACGCCAGGCCCACGCTTTCTACTCCAGTGCACGGCTGTGGGACGACGGCGTCATCGACCCGGCGCAGACCCGCGAGGTGCTGGCCCTGGCGCTGTCGGCCAGCCTCAACGCCCCCATCGAGCCGACCCGCTTCGGCGTGTTCAGAATGTAAGGGAGCTGGAAGCCGGAAGCTTGAAGCTGGAAGACATGTAGCTCTTACTTCCAGCTTCTGGCTTCAAGCTTCCAGCTCCAAGCCAGGAAACAGTCATGCCCACCTACGAAAACATTCAGCTTGATATCGACCCGCGCGGTTTCGCCAACCTGTGGCTGAACCGCGCGGAAAAGAACAACGCCTTCAACGCCGAGATGATCCGCGAGCTGACCCTCGCCCTCGACGCGGTGGCGGCGGACGGTTCGCTGCGCTTCTTGCTGCTGCGCGGGCGCGGCAAGCATTTCTCCGCCGGCGCCGACCTGGCCTGGATGCAGCAGGCCGCCGGCCTCGACTACGAGGCCAACCTCGGCGACGCCCGCGAGCTGGCCGAGCTGATGTACAACCTGCACGGCCTGAAGATCCCCACCCTGGCCGTGGTGCAGAATAAAATTTTTTATACTAATCGTAATTTAAATAATTCATTCGTTTATAAATATTAAATATTTATTAATATTTTAACCATATAAGAAAATGTTTTATAAGAATTACTTAGAATTTATAATGCATTTAAATTTTTTTAAATAAGCAATTTTATATTTTAAAAAAATTAACAGACTTCCAAACAAGCCAAAATTTGATTTTTAAAAATACGATAAAACGAAATAAGTGTTTGAACAGGCTTCTTTTTGTAACAGCAAAACAAGGACCGTTTTGGGGGTGATCCTATAATAACCACTGTACGTGTATAGAATAACGTCGCCAAGCGGGACTGAATTATCCTAAAGGTCCAAATTGCTTAATGACCGGTTAAATTTTTCTAAATCTTTTATTAAAAGTCTTGCAAACGTCTAAGTTCTTGCACTTGATGTGTTTCTCTCTTTCGCTCGACGAAAAGCGCATTATTTTGAGTTTTTTCGTTTTGGAAATGCCCCTTCAACCCTTTCGTTCCGCCTGGTCATGACTCACCTCTGGGCTGTGTCAGACGGATTCCGAGCACATCTGGCTAGTCTAGGAAGTGGTAAAAACATCGTCTGTCTACTGTCTTGATCTCTATTCAGCGTATATTATGAGAAAATATATATATATATACACATAACTTACATACATATATACACATATATAAAAATTCAAAATATATATCGGTTATCCATTTACACTTAAAGAATTTATTACTATTAAATTTAAAATATAATTTAATTTTAAGACTTTTAATTACTGAAAAATGGTTACTAATTTTTTATTATATACAGTAATTTCCAATAAAAGGAAATAATAAATTTCACAGATGAGTTCATTATTTATCCAGGGTAAATAGGAATGTCGGTTTGATTATTGAGTGATTGGTTTCACTCGTGACAAGAGGAATATCCTGAAAGAACAGCTGCCATAGTTCTCTGTACAGTATATATAAAAATACGATACGCAGTGGAGTTACGTGTGATGTATTGTTCGCTTTAAGAACATTTGTATCTGTTGTCTAGAACTTGACTAAAAAATCAGACATTGATTGCTGCATACTTTTGGAATTTTTTCGTAGTTGAAAAATAGTTGATACAAGATATTAATAATCTTTTCATTTTAATACACCATAGAATGGCACGCAATTTTTAATAAAGAATATAATTTTTTTATTTAGAAATTAAAGTATTGATATTATTCTGTAGAAGTTTAAATTATAGTGATAAGTATTTTTAATTAAAAAAAAAATTTCAAACGTAGTAGTTCCTTTTTATTATAGTCTTATATCCTCTCTTTTTAACGGAAAATTGTAGTAGTTTTGAAATAAATTATTTTACAATTTATTGTTTTTAAATTAAATAAAACTGTATTACATTAAATTATTCCTGCTTAAATTAATTAAATTTGAAAATTTTAACTTGAATTATTAAATAAAAGTATTTTACTATATTATTATAAAATCAATATATAACAATTTATTTTACGGGTATTCTTTCTATATAATAATTCTTTGTCTATTTGACTTGTGAAAAAACTCAAGATGGACATAGGTTTGGCACATTAATAATATAAATTTAATTGTGATTGAGCAGTAACCATAAACGAAAGTAAAGAAAAAATAATAACGATCTCTCATTAATTAAATCTTAAAATAATTTAATCAAAATCATCAGTAAGAGAAGAAATATTGTATATAAGTAATGGTATTTCAGTTGATTTTAATACTTTGTGTTTTTTTACTAAGAAAATAGCTGACTCTTTTTATTCATAATTCATTATTTAAATAATTAATCAAAAATTGTTTTAATTAAAATTAATAAACAATAAAGAAGTTTTTATTTCTGTAAATTAATTTTAAACTTGAAATATTTTTGTAAAATCTTAGTAACGCCAACAACTGATGTGTTTTTGTAGGTTGGTTTTTTAATTTTAAACAATTTAATAGCAAAATTAAAATTTAACAAGATTTTCAAGGTTTTATGTAAATTATCTTCATGAGAAATAATTAGATCTAAATGCAGCCCACGTTGGAAATAAGAATAATAACTAATACAATAATATTGTAACGTTTAATGTTTTTTACCAATGATATAGTAAATCATTTTCAAAACAACTAGCAACCTGCATTCAAAATTTGTTATATGGTTTTAATTAATTATAGTCTATGATGAAAACAAAATTTTAGTTGATTTATAGCAATTTACTTTAAATTCATAATATTTTGACATGTTATCATTTAAAATTTTTCACAGATTCATGGATATCCTTGAAGCTTTCAGTCATATATTAAAAAGCGAAGAAAGTATTTACTTATTTAATAAATATGATCGTTAATATTATTTAATATATGAAAATATATATCAAACTGAAGACATCTATTTGAAGCTAAATATTATAATTATCTTGATAATTAATAAAACCAATCATTAAATACAAATATGAATTAATAAAACAATAAAATATAATTTGTAACAATTATGTTTTCATTTAATATTTTTTTTTGTTTTTTTTTTTTGCTTTTCACAAAGGAACCCATCAAATAATCATTGTTTCCTTTCGAGAATCTGAAATTAATTTATAAAATAAGTGGAGAAAATATGAAACAAACTTTTTCCAAATTTTAGTTCAACAGCTATAAATTAATTTAATATTTTGCTATAAAAATGTTTAAAAAATATAATAAAAGAACGAAAAATGAGTTCGTAAAGGATTATAATTCTGTCACTATTTGCTAGAAGTATAGAACTATTTAAATCTGTAGAAAAAAATTAGAGATAAAAATAGGTCAACAAAATACTTAGATAATTTAGCAAATTGTTCAAATCATTAATGAAGTAATCTTTGAATTTACAATCAAATAAATTTTATTTTTGAACCCTATGCTTAATTACATTTTTTAAAAACATATACATTTTAAATTTAGAAGGATTTTTAATTTTAAAGATTTAATACAGATATAGGCTAAGTATATGAAGTGTAATTCAGTATTAAAATCGGCCTGTTTAGAGATTTAGGATATGCAGTATATATACTAGAATGATTTTGCTGCACAAACATTCTTATTAATCATCGCATTCAAAATTTAATATGTATAAGTCTTCTATAAATATCAATAGATATTCATCACATAATGCCCCAAAATTAATTCCGTAGATTAATAAATGCAGATTAAAGTTTTCTTATTACAGAACTCTTATTTTTAGTTTTTTGAAACTAGTTTAGTTAGATATCAAGAAACGCCTATAATTTTAAACATTATTTGATTTATGTTGTTTTAAATAAATGACATAAAAGTCTCCGAATATTGATTTATTTAGCCTGAAAAGACATTTTTTAAATGTGTGTAAATATCTAAAAGTCTACTACTGAATAACAATCATTGGTTCTTCAAAAAAAAAAAAAGAAAAGTTGACTGTACAGCATAGAAAGTATTTACTAATGGGTTATACTAACATTATAGTTTATTTTGCGAAGTAAATTTGATTTCTTAAAATCTAGATTTATTCAAAAAATGTACAAAATAGAATTTCAAGATAACGACAATTTTATTACTTTCGTTATTGAAGAAGAAAATTAATTTGATCATCATACTTCTTATTTTATTTGTCTAATATTTATATACATTTATTTCTTATTTTGTATAAAATTTAGAATAATTTGTTGACTAAAAAGAATTATAAAAACCAACCAATAACTTTGTCAAGAGACGTTTTTTTTTAATTACTAACAGGTAAAATTAGAATTTTTATTAAGCATTTGACTTCTACAATTTTCTCTGAAGAATAAAATATTTTCATCATATATTTTTAATCATATAAATAAAGGTATTAAATTATGTAAAATTTAATTATCAATGATTAGTAATATCTATATTGTAATTATAAATTTGTTGTACTGTTTTAAATCAAATATTTTATATTAATTATCATTTATTTAAAAATAATAATAAATTAATTTAGTAGCCTTAAAATCACCCATTTATAAATAAATTAAAATATTAAAAATATTATAAGCAAACTTCATTAAAGCAATAATGATATTAATGAATTTAAACAAAATTGAGATAGAAACATATATTGAACTTACGTTAAGATTAAATATCTATTATTAATGATAATTAGCGCAGTTACGTTAAAATTACAGTTAACGTAAAAACTGTTTAGAGTATAATTAAATTTTTGTAGCAATTGTAACATAAATATCTTGTTTCAAATTATAGTATTCAAGATATATGAAATGATTCTCTTGGAGAGAATCAAATTTGATTTCCTTAAAAATTTTCATGTCAACCACCTAACTTTAACTAACTTTAATTCTCGATCAATAAGTAGTTTTAACGGAGCTTCAGGCAAATATCTGAGGACAAAAGACAGAAATGTACCGCTGCAATGAGCAGGTGTTTCAGATTTTATTATTGACCTAGGCTCTATATGTAGGTTGTTCGATATTACAGGATTAGCTCACACCTGCTTCACCTTTAAATCATCAGATATATTTTGGAATTTATCAGTTCATTGACAGCTGAAGCGTAAAAGAATAAGCTAATAAATCTCTTTTGATCGTAATTAGTTAAAGCATAATTTGTTAGACATTGTTTTATAATATATAGTGAATGTTCTAATAGATTTATAAGAGTTCTATTAGATTTAAGTTATATGCTTCCCAGGAATCTATTTTGATGATGTAATATGATTTTTTCTGTACTTGTAACTAATTTATCATAAATAATGTATCCGTTAGATTTCATTCATCAAATACCATTGATAAATAAATACTAATTCATTACAATATTTATTTTTAGAAACTAGATCTCCAATAGGCCTACAATTTAAATAATTTTATAAGAAATTATTTTTTATTTGATTTAAATAACAATATAGCATCATTCACTGGTATAATTCTGAAAAATAGTGTTTTTATTAGAACTTCATTTACTAATTTAATTATTACAAAATTGATTTTTAAAATACAATAATATTATAATAACTGATGTCCTGATTTTGTAAGCATTTTGGCTTTTTAAGCAATTTGAATATTTTTATTTAACTTAAACATCCCAAAAAAGAACAAATTTCATTGTTGTAACTTATTAACTTTTAATCCTTTAAAATTTAAGAACTACTTTTACTGCTTTAGAACAAATTTATTTATTTATTTTTTATATTCTATTTAAATATTAATTGAATTATGTTAACATTTATGCTTATAATTATTTTAAGATTAATTTGACTTCCGTCATATTTGTAGATAAGCTATTGTAAACGTTAGATTATGAAAAATTGGAGAGAAAAATCTATTAGTTACAGGAAGTCAAGTTAATTTTCCTGTAGTTTTATAAATTATTTATGATATGATTTTTGGCTATACACTCAAAAATTCATTAGAGAATTATAATTATTGTATTGAAATAGATAGTTATTAAACTTCAACAAAATTTTGAAGTCTAAAATAAGCTTGCAGTTCAATTTAATTTATATTTTAAAATATAGTAGATTTGCTATTAAATCGAAAATCATTTCAGGTATCTTGAAAGAAAAATATCGAAATATTTCATAAGCAAAGTAAAATGTCTATTTAGATTAATAGTCTCAAACTCGCGGCCCGCGAATTATCTATAACGCCTTTATTACGGGCCTCATCGCGTTTATTATAATCGCAAGAGTATATATAAAAGATATTAAAGAGATTATAATCGTTTTTCATGAAGTATTTCAAAAGCACTTTAAAGTGTTTTAATAAATTTTATTGAAAGTCAATAAAACAGAATTTTTTTAATACAAAACTTTCATTTCAAACTTATAAAAACTACTATCATTTATAAATTGGTTTTATAATTTTGAACATGAATTTAGGCGTATCATTTTAAGGAAATAAAAATGTAAATAGCTAACTTAATCAACTCTTCAAACTATTTACCTCATGTAAAACTCTTTTCTTTTCGTAAATCATTAATTGCAAATGCTGCTCCCACTAACTAAAAATGTGTAAAGTGGCCATTTGAAGAGAATGAGTTCAAGATCGCTAGTTTCAAACTAATTCTCTTCAAATGGACCAGTCGGATCATATAATCAGTATAGATATACTAAATCAATTAAGGTTTCTACAAGATATAGGGTATAATACAGTACAAAATAAATATTAAATATGATAGTTTCTAAGACATACATGTTCTCATTTATAAATATTCAGAATCTAACATGCAAAATATAGCATTCTACAACTAAACAAAATGTGTCAAAAAAAGTCAGTGTACGTGCTTCAGTTGCAATATTATAGGGCTTATAATATAGTTTAGGACTGTTTCAACTTATCTATTATAAGCCTATATATATTTTGTTAATAAAATTTTTCAAAGTAAAATTTTACTTCCAAAATTGTTCGAAATAGCTATATATTGAAAATTATGTGAAAAGAGTTTTTTATTATTGAAAGTTCTTCTATGTTCTTATCTTCCTTAAATCCATTTTATCGGAAAGAGATATAAAATAACTGAACCATAATTTTCTGATTTATCAGTTATTTTTATTGCATAGACTACTTTTCCATCAAACAGTAAAATCTCAAATATTATGAAAAACTTTTCCAAAAGATTTTATTCCAGTTTGAGCTCACGTAAGATCTATCTAAAAAATTTTAAATCTCCATTTTCCTCGCATTTTATAAATAATCTTAGACACTTATCTATCCAATGATTAATATATCTTCTTATACGATTTCCAGCTTTTTGAGATTGGTTTAACATTAAAGCAATTGCTATAATGCATATAGTTAAAATTATTGAAACTCTCATTTTTGCATCCCCAATGCCTACATTCCAACTGTTTTATTTTCTCTCCTTGTAAATAGATACTTTGGCAAATAAAACAACTACCGTTATTATTAATCTTATTATTATTTTCGACCTACTTATTTTGTTTTGTTACTGCTGAGTTAAATGTAAAACTTTTCTACTAAATCTTCAACCGGTTTCAGTATAGATCTATTATAACTTAGGCTATAATAACTAGGTGTTTTAAAAATAAAGTTATTTTCTAAATTTAAAGATGTTTTTATTAGTTCTGTAAAGTTATTCATCCGTTAAAATAAAAGTCTGAAAGTTAAAAAAGATTTTAAAGCTTTATTCGTTATCATGAATAACATATGATCTATTATATTTACGCGCTATATTTCATCAGTTATTTTGACAAATATTTAATAGATTAAGCATTTTTTAACTAAAAAAATAAAAATAATATCAAGTTTTCTTGCTTCTTTAATTTGCTAAATTTGAAAAAATTTATTATATAATAATAATCTGATGCAATTCGATAAGTCGCATTCTTGATATTTGTCACAACTTTAATCTTAGATTATATAATGGTGCTGTATAAGTTTCATCTAATTAAATATAGAAAATATATTATTTCGTGAAAACCAATACTTCAAAAAGTTTTAAAGTTTCCAAAAGCTAAATTTCTCAAATTAGATATGCTAAAAATTTATAAACTCTTAAAAAAATACTAAAAACAAACATGTCTAAACAAACTTTAAAGGAAAACGAGGAACTATCTAAATTGTCGACTTTAAGGTGACTGACATTGGAATACAGTTGTGTGTTTATCTTTGTGTCTATCTAAACTAAATAAGTGCAATGTTTGACCACTGTCTAGATTCTGTTTAAAATTACTGACCTGTCATCTGCTTTCGTCTTTTACAGATTATTCTCGATGGAAGTAGACAAGGTTGGATATGATAGTAGATGTAACTGTTTGGTTCTATATAATTAAAGAACTTTTCAATATGATAATACATACAATGATACAGCTAAAATAACTTTCATATCATGAAGTAAAGATGGACATAAAAGTATATATAGATACAAGATTGCACGATTTAATTTTTTAAAAATATTCTATATTAAATAAACTCATTCTTAGTTGTTAATACTTTTATATAAGAAATTTATAAAATAAAATATTTCATGATATTAAAATGGTGGTATAAGCGATTTTAATAATATTTCTGGACAGACATTTTATATTTGGAATTATTAAAAACATTACATATTAAATATAAAATTAATGGATTAAAATATATTATCATTAATCAGTAAATAAGAGATTTTATATAAAAATATAAAATTTCTAATAGTTATATATTTTGCACTAATTCGAATATTAAAAGTCTTACATAGGATTTTAAAATTAAATGAATTTGTCTTATCATATAATATACGGTATAAATATTTCATAATTCAAAGGAAAATATTTAATTGGAACCTTAAATTTTCTTATAAAAATATTTCCGTTGTTAAATTCATTAGATTTTATAGTCGATGAATTTTTTAAGTTGAATAAGAAATTTTTTTTTCTTTTTGTCAAATACGCTCTTAGTTTCTTCTAAATGACAGCAAGATAAAATTTCTCTAGAAGATTTAAGTTATTCTGCTGAAATTATCGCAATTAAATATCATTATATTGAAAATGCGCATTTAGCAATTTCATATTGTGAAATATAATATTGATTATGATATTGATATATATTAGAAATTATCGCAATTAAATATCATTATATTGAAAATGCGCATTTAGCAATTTCATATTGTGGAATATAATATTGATTATAGTCTATTCATATGCACTACAAAGCAATGTTTTAAATAATTTTTTTTTTATCTATTTCAAACTCTTCTAAATGGATAAAATTTAAAATATAACATGATCTATAAAAAAATGAATGTCTGAAATGGCCATTTTATCAAAACGATTACGGAATATTTATATCAAAGTTTGTAGTCACGCATTTATTAGAAGAATTTCTTTCAATATTTGTCTTCTTATACCATAAATACTGTTTACATTTCTTTAATTTTCCTTTAATTTATAGAAATATAGAGCAGCACTAACCTTTGATGAAACAATTCGCATAACGCTTTTTTATTGAAAAACATTGGTATAAATAGTAGGTCTATTATAATATATACGTATGTAAAAGTATAATGCGAATAAAATCTTTGCTCAATAATAATAATAAAAGAAAAATATCATTTATTCAAATAGTTAGGTCTGTTTATAAAATATTACTAATTATTTTATAAAAATATATTCCAAAATTTATTTGTAGAACGTATTGAAAGTTTTTGTTATAAAACTTTAATGCTTTTAAATATGATTTTGCGTCTTGAACATTTTTTATAGGATATGTTTGAAATGAAGACATATATTCTGCATATTATAGAATAATATAGAGTATATATACTAAATTGTCTTAATTTATAATGTAGCCTATATTAATTAATATAATATATTATTTGAAATCATTAATTTATAATCTATTTGTTCTGTATAGATTTAGCATACGTAATTATGCTAAATTATCTATAATTTTTTTCCATAAATATAATAAGATTATATCATAATTTATAGAATGCGAAAATCAATCTACTATTTAATAATAATAATAGACATTAATGCTCTAAAATACAATAATTTAACCAGAATAATTTTGTTTTGTATGTAGGGCCTAAACTTACTGCTTAATATTATAAGGAAATATTAATCATTGAAACTATATAGATTTTCATTTGCAGTTCTTATGCTTAAATATGTTATACAGTTATAGGATTAGTTTTAAGTTGATAAGGTAATCAAATTTTTGTTTTCTCATTGTGACTCATTTTCAATTTATTTGTTTTAGTAATAATTAGACAAGGAAACTAAAATACATTCAAAAGGAAACATTACATTTAAAAATTCGACAAATTTGAGATTAGAAGAAATTTAAAATAAATTAATACTGATAATTTAGATATAATTTTCATTATAGAGACTTTCCTTCGAAGCATTGCAAGGTGAAAACTTTCTAAATAATTGTATGCTGTTAATTGTATATTGCTTGTTGTTATTTATACGTGTTTTTTCATTGTGATTAATTAATTTTTGATTTAATTAATTTGATTAATTATTTATACATGTTTTCTCATTATTAATTAATATTTTATATAAAATGCATAACAACAAACAATATATTTCACATATCCTCTGTTTTGAGTTTGAAAATATTTCAGAAATTTCTTTTTAATACATTCAAAATTAAGATAAATATCTCATAAAAGAAATATTAAACGACTTTTGTATAATATCTTAAGCCAAAATAGTGAATGTTTATTATTTATTACTCTGTTAAACTTTTAGTTTTTTCTGTTTCAGTTTTATTATTACTTAGTACATTGAGAACTGGATCAAATCTATAGCATACGTCTGAGAAGCCAGAAATTTGTAATAGTCTTATTATTATTATATAGACGTGGGCCTACAACATTAAAATCGATACTATTATAAAAAATAATTAATTTAGCAGTCTTTTATTCTAGATGAGAAATGTCTTTTATATTCTTTTATGTAAAAAATAAATAAAGTTGATATTCATAAAGAATTTGATTGACCAAATTGAATCGGTATTATACTACAGTATTCTAGTTTGTTATTTCAATTTATTTTCTCATATTTGTAATCTTTAACATTAATTTATTTAGTGTTTTTAAATAATCTGAACTTACAATATTGTAAAATAGTCTAAATTTTGTTTATATTACAGTCTGAATTTATTTTGCTTAATAATATATAGGCCTATTATGAGAAGGAATCGGAAAACTTAATATTACTGCAATACAATTTATTTATATCGATATTTTTCTAATTGGATCTTGTAAATATAAGTCTACTTTCTATATTGAATATTGTCTATTAAATTACAATTTTTCGTTATAATTACTTATTGTTTAAACTTTGATGAAAATTTTCAGACCAAATTATTCTCGTATTAAATTATATATACAGATATAATATTGCTACATAGTTTATGTTTTAAATTTCAAGATCATTTTAACATATAAAAAAGATATCTAATTCTTAAAATCTTAGAAAAATAAATTTAATGTATAGTTTTGAATGATATTATTGATAAGTTTGAATTTAATTTACTGTTTAATTAACAATTATAATCTATTTGTTAAATTAAATTAATTTTTTTCAACATTTTGTTCTTAAAAATCTTACTGTTCAGTTTTATTTTCTTTTGTTAATATTTATTTAATAAGGCCTAACTTTAATAAAATTTAGTTAAATTTCGAATTTTACATATACAGTAATGATTTTTTATTTAACAAAATAGAAAAATATAATTTTTATGTAGGCTATATACTTGTACATAAATTTACTTTTGTTAAAATATAATTAAATTTATTGGATATTAATTAAATAAAAACTGCACTTATTGTGAGGCCTATATATAAAAATTAGAAAGTTGTAGTGATCAAAACTTATTTTAAATACAATACTGTACTGTGCTTGTTTATTTCATGGGAAAGTAATTTCCTTACTCTCAAAATAATTAAATATTTTCATGAATATGTATAAAGGATATGAGCTAGTTTTGCATAAAGTAATTACGCTTGTAAATTATTTGTTTTCTAGCATCCGATGACTTGGAAATTTTAATCTTTCTATTCCTTCAATATTTTCAACATAAAAAAAATAATAATTTTTAATAACTATAGAAAAGAAAATATTTTTAAAGAATGTATATCAAAGCTATTTTCTACTTTTTAATATTAAAATATTAATATATTTTCTCTCAGTAGGCCAACATACATTAGAGAATACTTTTTAAATTACGAAGATTTTCATGTTATCTCAATGAGGATATGTTGTATCTATCAAAATATTCTATTTTAATATTAAGATAAACACGTTTGATATGATGCCCCATTGACATGTAAATTCGTATGTTGATACGAATGCAAATAAAAAAGATGCGATGCCTTTGTGCATTTGAATATAATAATCGTTTATATCTTTTTATAATTTAACGAATAAATTGTATTCGCGTTTAAACTGTAAATGGTACAGATTTAAAAATAAATTTAAATATTTAAAAAAATTTAAATTTTGCCGAATATTTCTAGTCCAGAACCATTTATAAACATTAAAAAGTAACACTGTCGATTTTAAAATACCGTAAATATAAACGGCGCAAAAATTTTTTTTTCGAAAATTTCTGCGTAATTTATTAGAATTAATTACAGTAAAATTATAAAATTATTAAACTTTTCTAAACGTTAAAAATTTCGGTTTAAAATAATGCTGTCTTATTAACGTGACAGTTTTATAACTTTTCGATTTAATATTTACTAATTTTTAAATATGTTACTATTTTATGTTGTTACTTAAATATGTTGATCTATTAAATAAACATTATTTAGTTGAATAAAATCCTGACAGATGGCACCATATATCGCACCGTATTTATTATTGTATCTATACTGTATTCGTTATATTATTAAAATAATAATAAAATTAAAATATGCAAGTTATTGTATAATATATTCTCGTTATCTTTTTTTAATATTTAAATGATTATTATATTTAAATTATTATAAATAAAATAAACAAAAATATAAGTATATTTAATATTTCAGTTAGCAATTATCTATCAATGACATGGCATTAGCATTAGCATATCAAGATACAATTGGATAGTATCATCAAAGCGAAACGTGAGATATACGTGATTGACGAAGATCACATGGTTCAAACGTGGAGTATTTTTCTTGTTTTTTGTAATTAAACGAACCAATAAGAGATCTCGTATCTCGATTATCTTAACTGAGTTTAGGTTTAAAGTTCGTCTAGTCGTACAGATTATCTCAAACCGATTTCATTACTAACTTTGAGAAGAGTATTTGTGCCAATTGATGGACTAAGGTGAGGATATTGCTTTTCTGACCCGTAAAATTATCTGTAAACATAAATCGATGTGCGATAGTTTTAATCGTTTAATTGTGGAATCATATACAGAAAAATTATTTTGATATTTTTAAAATATATCAAGTAAGTGCATTCTGTTGCGTAATTTTTAGTTTTTATTTTACAGTACATATATTTTTTTAAGCTTTTCAAGGTCTTTCGCTATGAGGAAGGATATTAGTAATTATTATTGTGTTCTTTGGGATATAATACATATAAAATTTCAACACTAAAACTTCTAAATTTTTCATCTTTCTCATTTTTAAAATTTTCATGTTTAATTTCCTCTGATAAAGTATATTTAAAAAAATATCATTTTTTATATCTTATTATACAAACTTTTTATTATTAATAATTTGAATTTTGCATCTTTGGATACGTTATTTATTTAAGGTAAGTATAGTTTCATTTTAGTTTTAGTTGGTTTTAATTAATTAAAGAGACGAATACAATATTCTACTGTAATTTAGAACAACAATATGTGTTTTGTTTTACTTCTTCTCTTTTTCTAAAATAAATTTTAAGAAAAATAATATAAAATTCATTAACAGCAATTTATCTTCAATGAATAGAAAAATATAATGTAATATTTCCATCATATTTTCATTATTTATAGTTTTATCTTTAAAATACTACCTCTTGCCGTTTAAACAACATTATTGATTAAACCGTAATCACCTAATCTATATTGATAACTGATAGACTATCAAGATAAAACACTTTTATAGTTTTTTAAAATCTATTAAAATATAAATTTGAAGAATATTTCAAATATGTTTTCATATTTTTCACTGTCGTTAATAAAATATTTTGTTTAATTAATTTAAAATTTAATTTCTGAAAAGTTATTTTTATTTTCCAGAAAAATTTGTAGAATAAACGAATAAGATTAGAAGGATTAAACTGTGTTTAAAGTTATGAATGTTGTTAACATATTCGAATTTTTAACTATATTTATCATAAAAATTAAAAAAATAATGATAATTGAATTAAGTATGCATTAATTAACTTATTCGAATGACTATGTTATTATCTTATGGAGTTTTTACTGTAATAACTCGGATAAAATTATTAAATGCACAATGTATTCTAATTATAAATAAAATTAATTCTAGTGTCAGCTTTACAAGTAATCCTTCGTTTTTGTGCTTTACAGCGTGTATTCGTTGCAAACTTATTGCAACAATTTTGCATTAATTCAATAAATACTAATTTTGTTATCATACTATTTGATAGTTTATAGGTATAATTCTAAGTATTAATATATATGTTAAAATTTAATAAAAAGTATTACGAATATAGTATTTCTTAAATCGATAAATAATTACTGTATTATAAATTATAAATCATTAATTTATAATTAATATGACCTTAAACAGAATAATTTTCTTAACTAATAATTTTAAAAATATTTTAAAATTCATTGGAAAAATAATATATTTTAATTATTTCATTCAATAAATTTTTTATAAGTAATTGTATTCTTCACTATATATTTAATGAAGTTATACAGAATTATATAAGATTTAATTTTATAATTTTAAAATTACCATAATGTCTTAATCATAATATAAAATTTAAGTAAATCCTAACTTATATAAAATAAAGTTATAAAATTTTATCACAAATCTATTGCACAAATAATAAATTTTAAATAATATTGCAGATAAAATTTAACAATAAAATAAATTTCAGTTAAATGCAATATATTTAACTGGACAGTTATAAATAAATAAATGCAGAAAGTCAGAAAATATTAGATACTGTTATTAAGAATTTGTAAATATTTAACTTATATATATAAAAATAAAGAATAATAATTTTATATCGTATTGAATATTTTTGAGACATACAGTCTATATGAAAGCTCTGTTAGGAGTAATCGCACGATGAAATAAGTAATAAGTGAAACAGTTATTCCAGAAAAAAAATCCCACGTTTTAGTTTGCATGAGACGAAATTTATGATCCTTTACGGAATCCTTGATCGAATTCTAAGTCCTATTGTATATACAGTATTTGAATATTCAACCATATTTCTTAGCTTTATTCTTATCAATTTATGTTATCAATTAAAAAGACATATTAAATTTTAATACTATAGCCTCAATTTCTAAAATATATTAATAATATTTATTCAGAGTTATATTATAGATTTCAGATAAATTTATATGTTATTTTTGTTAAATTTATTATTATTTGCGTATTTATTGCACAATATTTTATGATAATGCTAGCTCTCTATATGAAAATATCCTACGATCTGATTAAAGCATTTTATCATTTTTTATTTTTTTGGAATATCTAATTAAGTCATCTCATCTAGTAATGTTGTTCCAGGTTACTGCATAGTTGCCCTAGTTTCAATTTTGTAAACAATAAAATCTAGACTTTAGAATAAGGAACGTCATATTTGAAAGCTTTTACTTACAATATGCTTGACTTAGAAGAAATATACAGTATTTACAATAAGAAAATGTTTAAATGAAAGTATTCACTAGTATTATAATCAATTTAATAAATAATGTTTATAAAAATATTTAACATTTCAATAAATTTTATGCCTATACTATACATGTAAAGACTAGGATTTATGTTATATATACTTCAGATAAATGTTTTATAATTAAATCATTCTTATCATTTAATATTTAACAATTGCATAATCATTTCTGGAAAGTTCTTCAATTATATTATTGGAATAAAATTGACGTTTATGTTTAAAACTTACGGTAAGCATTTAATTACTTAGAAAATAGTTATCATTTGCGATAAAAAACAGTTTTTTCCCATGCATTTTCTCATATCTATGAATTTTTTAGCCAGTAATATCGAAGACCATTAAAACTTACGGTAAGCATTTAATTACTTAGAAAATAGTTATCATTTGCGATAAAAAAATTTTTTTCCCATGCATTTTCTCATATCCATGAATTTTTTAGCCAGTAATATCGAAAACGACCACAAATTAAAAAATGCATACTGATTCGTAAACTATCTACGAATATGACTGGAAAACATGAGTAAAGTGCAGTAAAATGCAAATATCTAATAGTTATATAGTTAATATATATAATATTCGTAAACTATCTACGAATATGACTGGAAAACATGAGTAAAGTGCAGTAAAATGCAAACATCTAATAGTTATATAGTTAATATATATAAAAAATCGGCCAAAAATTTTTACCTAATTTCACAAAGATACGCTTGAGATATTAATTAAAATAGGATATGAATGCATCGCATCATCTTTTAAGGACAATTTTTCTGTATATGGCTATAAAATTTTATTTTTGTTTTTTAATCAAGGAACTCGCCCACAAATTTATGAAAGGATTTCACGAATCACTTTACATGGTAGAAATTGTTATTTAAATATTTATTAAAATTTGTTTCATAAACTAAGATTTATGTGACACAATATATTTATTATTTTTATTTATATTCTATCTCCTACATTTCATTTATATTAGAATCCAATACGTTGCATTTAAAATTTTACTCTATTTTTAATTTTATAAAAAATTAAATTCCTGTATAGATTAATAGAATAATCAGCTATTTATTATTAAACTTTACCAATACTGTATAGGAATCTAATCTCAATTTAACTAGGATGTACTGTATTTCCTTAAAAGAAAGATTAAAGCTAAAAAAAATTGAATCTGTTTATGTCATGTAATACTTTTTATGATAACATTAATTACTGTAAATTGTTATCTCAATGAGGATATGTTGTATCTATCAAAATATTCTATTTTAATATTAAGATAACAATTTTCTTCTTTACTTTTTTTGAATGCAAACATTAAATCAGTCATTAAAAATTAGAATATTAACTAGTAGTAATAGTAGAAAAGAGAGAAGGCTTTAACAGGCCTGGCACTTCGACTATCCAGTGATATATTATACAGAATATCAACTAAATAAGAACTGAAATTTATTATTTTATCCTTTTTTAATAAATTCAAATGTGTTTATTATTATTACTGTTATTATTATTAGCGAAATGTATATTTCCCCCCTTTGATGATAAGCCAAACCTCGATAAATTTTTCCAACTGTTTATTACTTTTTTATTAAAATAACTTTTTACAAAATTTAAATAATAATTATTCATTCATAATTTAGTTTACTTCACTATATCATACTTTTACTTAACATTATTAATATTTAAGTTGTATCTGAAACTATTTATAAATTTTAAATTATCCAATTAGATATTAGAAAAATTAAATGTGTTAATTTATATAACAATCTAAACTTTATATTTCTAATTAAACTAATTTTTGTAATTACGAACAGAGGTATTAAGCTTTCATAATAAAAATTTAAATATATAGACTTTAATATGTTTCTACAGTATCCTATCTAATCATCTGGACTTAAATCAGCTTATTAAACACGGCGAAGTCGAGATGTTTTTAAAATCGACACCTGAAAAAAAAAAGAAAAAAATGCGTGACAAATTTTAAGATCTTTCGAGAAAAAAAAATTAAAACGAACATTTTTAAATTGAAATGAAATCAAAACCTGTTTGTTTGCCATGGAAAAGTTTACCGTGAAGACTTTAATACTTAAAAATTATTATGCAAAATGAAAAATATACAAGAAAAAAGTTATTCAGGATTTAAAAAATAAAATGTAAATTATTTTATTGCTTGAAATAAAATATAAATACATTTTATACAGTAATTATTTAGACTAAAAAACAAAAACTATATTATTTCCAACGATTCTTTCACTAAATTCTTTTTATTGAAAATTCGTCATTTTTAGCCCTTAACAAGTCATCTAAAATAGTTTTTAATGAAGAAAATTGAAATTTATTATTGAATAATAGGTTCCTAAATTTTTTCATTAGTGTTATATTTTTATTAATGTCATTTCTAACTATAGGCCTACTTTAGAATGATTGAATATCTGCTTTTCCTAAGAGAATAATCGTATATTACGCAAAATTAGCAGTTTCTTAAAAGAATATTATAGCCTAACAAATTATATTTAGAAATATTGTATATATAATATTTAAATTTAATGGTTAATCAGTTTGAATTTACAATTCAATGTGCGATCATAAAATTATTATAAGCTTATCTAAATATAATATATATTAAACTAAAAATATGTATAACTAAAAGTATAAAAAGAAATATTAAATAAATAAATTTAATGTTGAATTTAATAATTATGATATTCTTATTAGTTGACGAATGTTATAAACCATTTGATTTAATTAAAAAGATATTTATTCACCCTCTCAGATAAGAATATAAATTATAAGAAAAGCTTATTTATAAATTACTATGCATTATTAATATAATAATTGCAGCTAGTTTTTATGCTTTGCTAAAAAGACTATTTTAAAAAATTCATCAAAAATCTCGAATAGTTCTTTAAAATAAATTTTAAATGAGATTTTATTATTTATCGTGAAGTCAAAAACATTGATTGGATTAATTCTAAGAAAAATAATTTTCGTGTATGAAAAATAAATTTTGTTTCATTTGTTTCATATCCCCTTTATTCTTCGTTGTGCTCCAATTGTAAATTGTGATTTACTATACAGGACCTATAAAATAATTCTTTGAAACACGTCTCTTAAGATATCGTGTGCCTCTGCGGTTTTATAGAAATGAGAATTTATTACCATAAATATAAATGATTTCGTTCTAGTTCTTGACACTTCAATTGATATCAAACATAAAAATCAGATAATTCCAGTAACTCAGGCATGAATGATGTTCAAGATCATTGCAATCGTGACAATATAGTCGTGTACTTGACTATAACGGTTTAGTTGATATGAAGATCGCGTGATACAAATAATACCCATTTATATGTAAAGAAAGCTTGTTAAATACTCTGCAATTGACACGAATAACACATATTATATCATAGAAGTAATACTTAGAATTTTCCAATAGGTTGAATTTCGATTAAAGACAAGTTGTTTCATGATTACAGACTATGTTTAGCAAAAATTATTAGTTAAAACTAAATAATTGGATTACTACTATAAAAGCTCGTGTTCAAAATAACATAAATTTTTAATATAGATATTTTAATATTTAAACTATATCCCGCATAAACTTTGAATGCAAACTTTTAGTATAGTAGACATATTATTAATTTTCTTAAACATATATATCACTATCTTAGTAAATTTAAATATAGAAATATTTTGTTTTTTTTTCGATTATTTTTGATGTTAGTTTAATATTTAATTGATGATTTATCGTCTATATTATGGCTGAATATCGTTTATTGTTTGAATAAAAAATAATGCCTAAATAATAATAATAATAACGGTTTTAAAGTGGAAGTTATAAATTTATTTATGAATAAATATTAATTAATCTTAGAAAATATGTAATTTTTATGCAAATATCAGAAATATACATAGATGATAGTGACCTTATGGAAGATTGAAAACGTTACCGTTCAAAATAAAAATTTCCTGTGCAGAGCTGTTTTTTTTTATGTTTAACTTATCATTTTAGGAAGAAGTATAACGAATTGGAAATATTTACTTTTCATCCATTCAATACATATGATGAAATAAAATCCAAGATTTGCAATTTATTTTCAAAATATATTATTACTTTCTAATAGATTCTATATCATAATTCAATCACAAAAAGCTATTTTTTAACATATTTTCTCGTGGAATCTGTTTAAAAAACTATTCAGAAAAAAATACCAATTTTTTGAATTGTAATAAATAGAAAAATATGCATACTTAAATGGCAGTTTACTAAACGATAAATTAAATTTACGAATATACATACATTTATTTAAAAAACTGTTTATCATAAGAACTGAGTAATTCTGTATATCAAGATATATGGAAAAATATTTAAATAACCACAGAAATTGACCTATACGAATTTAGAAAAAATTGAAAAATCTTTCATGTATATTAATATATTTGATAATAACATAAACTTTTGATTTTATTATAATAGCCTATCTTATTTCATAGAACTTTTTAAGAAAAATTATTATTCAGAATTCATATGTGGGAATGAAACTTTTATTCAGTAAAGGCATTGCGAAGCTTAGTCTCTTTCTATAATAAACCATATGCGTGACAACTTTCTGGGCTTTTATAGACTTATCATTGTTTCAGAATGTTGTCATGTAGGCCTATGTATATTTAAAAAGCCATTATATTTACTTTTATATTTAGAAATTTTATGTATCATAAATTCTAAATATAGAAAATCAGATAAATTGTAAATTTAATTTGCTTGACATCTGGCGATTTTCATCACTTCTCGAAAAAAATAAAACTTCTATATAGTATTTGTAAATTTAAGATAGGCATATGTTTTGTATTTTCCGTTATATTAAATTATATGATAGTATACTTATTTTTTAAACTATACTGTTTTTATTTTAGATATATTATAATTGATATACATTATATACAGTACTATGAGTCTATGAGACGTAAAATAAACTATCTCATTATAGATCGTGATGCCTATTACTTTAATTCAAATATCACATGATATACTAAATAGATTTATTATCATAATTTTAAGAAAATATAATAATAAAATTAAATTTAGTAGATAATATTATAATTAGTTAAAAAATAAATGCTTTACAGAAGTGTTTACAAAGACAAATGTTGAATATGTGTACATTTCTTCAAATTTTAAAATTAGAAATTAAAATAAAACATAAAATTTTGCTAAAAATTCATATATATTTAATATAAAATTTCGATTATCAATTAAGTTAGACTATAGGAATATTCTGTAGAAAAAGTTAAGATTGTTCTGTTGCTTATATAAATAGGTAAAATTCGATAAATTATTATTTCATTCTGAAAACATTTAAACAATGTTGTGAAACTTTTATGTACTTATAAACTGTTAAGCATTTTTCTTTTGATTGTAGTAGATGCCAAAGTGTATTTGCGAGATTTTATAAATGAATTGAATGTACAGTATATTTTACATAAATTGATAAACCATTCCGTCTTTTATTTTATGCTTATAGTAAAACTGTTCAAAAAAGCTAAGACTGTCTTGTTGGATTTGGATTAGATTTATAATGAAGAAATTTTTGTAAATATATAAATTTTTTATAACAGTTTTTCACCAATTTATTTTGGTCAATGAGAATTTATATTTATTTCTTTGTGTTTTAATATCATTTCATACATTGAAATAATATATATTAATCTGTTTATGCATTCAGTGAATTTTAGTGTATCCGTTGACTTATAATGGATATAGCATGTCTTATTTATTTGTTGTAATTTAGATTTGGCTAGTATACTATAAGACGTATCATATCATATGCATTGCGTGATAAACAGTTATATTTGAAGATACGATGGAGATTCATTAGGAAACCATGCGTAGAGTCTATATGGAAAAAGGAAATATACAGATACATTAATGTTCCGTGCTAAATGTAGTCGTTACGCTATAACTTTATATATTTTCCTTGAAATTTCAACTTATTTCAATATTTAAATATTCTACTTATTTAAACATTTATATAAGTCTAAGAGGAAATTTAAATATTAATTTTTATTAATGAAAGCTTACCGTAGTATAAGATGTTAATAACTAAATTATATAGGTTTAGTAGTAACAAATAAACATATCAAATAAACATTATATATCATAGCTGTGAAAATATTAAAAAAATTAAATTAATAAAAATTAGGTAATGGCTGCATCAGAAAAATTTTACCTTCACATACTGCAAAATCATATTCTGCAAATCTGACAATCTTGAATTCTAAATTTTTACCTTCCTCAAAGAAATATATTTGTTTACAAATTTTATCAAGAAACTGTAACGATAGCATAAAATAATAGTAGAAATCCTATGTTATTACTGATGTCTTCAGTGCAGCTATTACAGACTGCTTAGATATTTTTCAATAATTTTGAATACTAAATATTTATGCATTTAAAGAGAGACTACGTTAGTAAGGAAGAAGGTTGTCTAGAATTTGTTAACGTAATCTGACTTAGTGAAGAAACATAACTCTAATTTTAGGTTTATCATTTTGGAATATTATCTTGAACATTGACTATAATTACATAACGTAATATTACATAATAATAATTAAAAAAATCGATAAATACTATGAAAAAATAATAATTAAATCACTCTGCAATAAAAAGTCCTAATAAAATTGAGGAAAACCTTAAATTTTATTGAGTGATGTCTTCTACTATAATTGATATTCGCCATCTTTAATTCTTACTAGATTATAAAATGACACTAAAAATTTTAAAATATATCTATAAAATGTTTATATTTAAATAAATTTTTAAATATTGCTTAATAATACTAATACTAATAATAATTCTTTAATAAATTTACTTAAATATAAATATTTTGTGGATGAAAGATAAATATCAGTGATGAATGTAATTTTGTTCTTCAGAATTTATATTGGGTTTCAAATGTTTCTTGGATAGAAAGAATAACAAATTTTAACAATATAATATCGTCAAAACTGATGAATGTGCAGTAGTTTGAATATAACAATATGTAATTTGTAGGTGTAACTTAAATACGAAAGTAGGTTATTAAAAATAGTGTAAATTAGGGAACAAGTCAAGTAAATATCTATTTCTTAAAATGCAAACAAAATTATGCATTATCACGCTATCATAGTAATGTTAACAAGTTAAGGAAGTAGCCTACTGTATTGTTTAATGGTAAATTATCTTTCATGCAGCTGTGTGGTTAAGGAATAGTCACCGCAAAAAGTTTATTCTAGTAAAAACAAATGCATATGACAGTTCATATGAAAGATTAATATGTTTCAAAAAATATCAAGTTTCATAAGATGTAGTTAAGATTATTTTATCCATTGAAAGACTTATTTTTTGTATTTTTATATTCTTGTGAAAGTACTAAACATCCCAGAATATTTTTTTTACATTTCGTAAATTTAGAATAAATACTCTTAAAGCTAGAGTTTAATATACTTCAAAGTAAAATTCTGTTTGAATAATAAAATCCAATGTAAGTCCCTTAAAAATAATTTTTTATTAACATAAAAATGTTGTGCATTTCTTTAATGCACATTTTTACAATTTTTAAACAAATTAACTGTTCATATGAGATATCAGGCCTGCATTTATTGCAAAAATTATATTTGCTTGCATAGTTTCAAAGAATTACAATATTTATTTCTTTAAAATTAACTGTATATAATTTTAGTTTATTTTTTGTTCCTTAGGAGATGATATATTGGAAAAATAGAATGTTTGCTGCAAATTTTAAAAAAGCTATTTGATTGGTGCTATTAGTTTATATTCATTATAAATCATCAATTAAGAAATCACATCTAAATTGTAGCAAGCATTCTCAATACTAGTTTCAGTTCAATACTGAAAAATTCTCTAAAGAAATCTTTAGAGGAATTTAATAGCCTATTTGAAAGAGCAATATTTCAAATTTGGTCAAAATAGTTGAACCTAAAGAGAAACCATTCAGGAGAATGAATCCCCTATTTTCCTTTTTTGAACCGAAGTTTTGAAGATATTAAGTAATCAAAGAAATCCTATATTCCAAATATTTCAAACGGTGTGACCTGTAGAGATGTCTGCGAAGAAGAATGACGCTTTTTGACTAATTTTTTCTATGTCAAACTGTACAGATTTTATTGTTAATCAGATTTGAAGCTTTTGTAGTTTATGTCTTATTGAATATTTCTCTCAAATATAAATATTCAGCTTAATAATATTTAATCTAGAAAGTTAGTGAGCACAACAGTCGGCTTAAAGTCATTGCCGTGCCTCTTCAATTAATAAGATTAATGCATAAGGAGATGATTGAAATTTTAGTTACAGATTTAAAAAAGATCATTTAAAAAATTACCTAATTAAGATTTCGCAGATTCAATAGTAAAAATTGCTGATGCAATATAAAAATTATTTTCAAAATAAATTTTCATTTCTGCTAAAGCAATAAACATATTTTTCGACTAAAAAAATTTGAGCCTAATAATTATTTATTTATTTTTCTAGTAATGAGGTTGAGTGACGCTGTCAAATTTTTCTGAAGGTTCTGAAAATCTAGAAACTGATCAAACAATCTGCAAACGTGAACTTATATACAATATTTTTATTAAAGAGTGAGTTTTAGGATTTGAGAAATATTGGTAATAAAAATTTAGAAGAAAATGCAATTTTTATGTTAAATCTATAATATATTTTTAATAAATTGCAGTTTTGTTATATTTATGAAAGTTTATAAATTTAATATATAAATTGATAAAAAAACTATCCTGTATTAACAAAAAAAGTCAGTTTCCATGTAGTTCTATCATATATTGTGTTAAATAGTTCCAGAAATGAAGTAAAAGCATTTTATTTGCGACAATTTTTTTTCAATGATATTTACGTTCAAATTCATATTTTAAATACATTTAATGATAAAGAATTTATAATGTGTTTTATAAATGCTATTCTAAAATGAATGAAGTTTTTAAAACATTCCTAAGTAAAGTTTTTCAACCGCTCTTATTCATCTTTCTGTTAAAATCTGATTAACTAAATTATATTTATCATCGATTGACAATCTGAGTTTTTATTAAAAATTAAACTTAATTAGTTATGTGGAAAAAACAGTAATAATATCTTTTTATATAAGAATGTTATATTTTTTGCTATCATCATGTAGGCCTAATTCAAAAATTAAAACGCGATCTTACTGGCAGGAAATTTAAACAAAATTGGGTAAAAATTTATGCAGAAAAGATATTTATAGTGATAATTTAAAGATTAAAGGATCTAAAAAATATTCTTTCAAAGAATGGACTAAAGAAATATGTTAGATTTTAATGGACTAAATGTTAGATTTACCAATTACAAACCATATAATCCATCTTCATTAAACTAATAAATTCATTTTGTCCGATATTGCATCCTAGAATAGGTCCAATTGACTCGAAAAATATGGACAATATAATATTTAATTAAATTTATCGTTTTATCTAAAGTAATGAAATCTATATTCTACAAACATTTGCATTACATGTGGATTGAATTCGTGTGTAAAACTAAAACCATTATCTTTGTCTTACTTATTCATATGTGCCTGAAATTTCTATTTTTTAAATAAAATTAGGATATATGCCAGAATTTTATTATTAATTTATTAATAACTCTATGATTCTGTCAATTTTTACATTTATTAAGTTTATATGTTTTTCAAGTACAATACACTTCTTTTGGTTATAGACGTATCTATTGATTTCTATAGGCCTAATATCTGATTTTGCATATAACATTTTAGAAAATTTTAATGGCATATTATTTATTTAATATTTATCTAATAGATGGATAATTTACAACCTAAAACATAAATTAACTAAGATTAATTTATATTTTAGGTTGCATATTAGTATATATGACTTTTGAAATCCTCTCGTTTTTATTGATATAACTTATAAAATTATAGTTAGTGATAATTCATAAATTTTTCTAGAATTTTTATTCTATCAAACAGTATAAATAATTTTTCTCGTAAGCACTAATACAAAACATTAATCTTTTTTTATGCAAATTTTTTAACATATAAAATATGAGTAAGATATTTATCTTACCCATATTTATAAAGACATTTATGCTTATTTTGCTAAGATTTATTTTCGAAAAATTATTTAATGTCAAAACTCAATGGTTTGATAGATATCACATAAACATTTAGAATAGGGGTGGGCCACATTATTTTATTATATCTAATACCAACGCTATGTATACTTACATATCTGTACCTTCTCTTTTTTTAAATAAATACTATTATTATCAATTGTTTTTGTTTTGGCCCGTGTCCCACCATAAATTTTTCTATACGGCCCCTACAAAAAAAAAAAAGATTGCCCACCCCTGATCTAGAACATCTATTGAGGTGAAACACGTAATGATTTAGATACTGCTGCCTGTATTTTATTGATAGTTAAAGTTCAGAAGACCTTGGAAATTCTTGTTAAACTTATGTAGTTATCTCAGACTAATATAAGTGCTGAGATGTGAAATTCATATAAAAGCATACGAAGAAATTTATAAAAAATGTATATTCTCATTCTAGCCTTAAGTTGTGCCTATAAATACCTGAAAGCAATTCAATTTTATCATTACGTAGATTAATCAATCTTTTTAAAAGCGAAATATCTTACATTACTACAATAATAATGAACAACCAAGAAAACCGGAAGGAAATGTTAAAAACAATATCTGAGCAAGGTCGACAGCTTTTTTGATATTAGGAATTTATATCTTATATTTTTTATTTAATATTTTTTTTCTATTTTTGAAACAGTCTTTTTTGATATTAGGAATTTTTTTTTTTTTTTTTTAATATGATGGGCTAAAATTATGACAGGAAAAATTTATTTGCTTTGGTAGAGAAGTTCCTTATTATAATAATTAGACCAATATCTATTGAGTCAGATACATTTGATTCTTTTATAAAAACAATTCAAATGATCACTATAAAATGTAGGCCTATCTTTTAAATAAGAAGTGGAGAAAACTTTAATTCTTGACGAAACTTCGTGCCGCCATTCGCTGGAAGCGACCAGGCCTCCTCAATAAAGGGGTGTTCCTGCTGCATGACAATGACCTTCCTCATAGTGCCAATCAAGTGGGAGGTCCGAATGGCATTCAAGTGGGAGATCCTCGAACATCCACCTTACAGCCCGGACCACACTCCGGCGATTTCCACTTGTTTGGCCCTTTGAAACATCATCTTTCGGGAGAACGCTTTCCTGACGATGAAACGTTGAAAGAGCAGTGCGCGCGTGTTCCAACAGCAACCAAAAGAATTTTACGCCACACGTTTCCAGGGACTTGTGAAACGGTGGGACAACTACTTAAAGTAGTGTACGGAGATTATGTTGAAAAATAAATGTTGTTTGTATGTCATTATCTCCATTCATTTCTTTTCAATCACGATTTGTAACTTACTTATTGAATCGCCCTCGTATTATTAGATAAAAACGAATAAATTATAGCCATTTTTTACATTCATTTTATTAGGAAGAAAAGTTTTTCATACTATTTTAAGTCATGCATGGCGAAGTATGGAATGTATTAAAATCAGGGACAAAATTAAGAAAAATAAGAAATGCAAAACGTTACATATAAATTAATTAGCTATATTTAAATATAAAGATACTTGCTTGTCTGTTGGATAGAAGTGTTTTTCAAGTTATTTGTTTGTTATTATCTGTCACAGAAATGTGGAAAATTAAAGAAACAAATCAGAAGATCATCAATCATAATCAATCTTTGATTTTTCCCATTTCTGTGACAGATGATAAAAAAATCGAATTGTTCCGATGAAAGAAAGAAAATTGATAATTCGTTATTGTAAGTGGGGGAAAAAACAAAATGAAATTGGTCAGTTATTGAACTGTTCACAAGGGACTATATCTAAATTAATTGCTAAATTTCGATAAACTTGAGATGTAAAAACTTGCCTCAAAGTAGTCGACCAGATACAACAAGATTGAAACAAGATCGAAAATTGATTGACATTGCCAATAAACATTGATTGATTTCCTCATCGGAGCTTAATCGTGAGTGGAGAACTACTGGCACCAGAGTCTCAAAGCAGCGATTCGAGAACTCAAAGAAAAAGATTATGTGAGGACCACGAAAATACGAATTATATTCGCCATATATATATGAAAAATTTAATAGATCAAACAAAGAAATTGTATAAGAGAAAAGTTAAAAACATCGAACAAAGAAATTGTAAACGGGAGAAAGAAAGCTAAGATTGAAAAGAAAGCATTTCCCGAGCACTGCCGAGCGCGAAACTTCGTTCCCAACGTCGTAAATCTCGAAAACAAAAAAGGATTACGTATCGCGGGCGAAAATCGTGCCTGTGCAGGTGTCCAGGGAATATCGCAGTAGTCCCCACCTGCAAGCGAAATAATAAACAATAGTCGGAATGCATCGAAACCATGGAATTTCGGGTGAGATGTGACGTTTTGGTCCTGACTCGGGAATGTTATAAAAAGGGGATCGACCTCCGCATCAGGGGAGATCCATGGAGATTCGCACAGAGAGAGAGAATCCGAGGAAGAACGGATTGGAAGAAGCTTATATAATAGCTCTCACCACCGCCGAGGTTTAACAACCGCTGTCCCGTCCTCCAGCTACGCCGCACCAACAGGGAGTCTGATCCCACAAGAAGAAAGGTGTTTCCCCACCTGAAGTCATTAGTTGACGTAATTACCGTCCGAAGCCGTGCACCGACCGAAGAAGACCTCCCGGAAGCCACCGACCGGACGACAAGTATAAAATAAGTCCCGATTGGACGAAGATTTCATTAGGAACTCGTGTTACAGAAATTGTGCATTAATTCAAGATCTGTCGAGAATCTCCTGTTATACAAGGTATTTATCCTCCCCTTATGGGATATGTTGTAAATCTCTCTCTCTAGAATAAAGATCCAAGGTGTTAACCGTTTGAGCTGTTTATCGTTGTGTCCTTGAGCACGTCTCCATCCTTACTCACAACTTTAGCCCACACCATTATCCGCTAGGCAAACTCGCCTGTTTTGTCGACTTCGTTTCCAACGAAATCGACTGGTGTCAAATCCTGACGTTGTCGACCCAAGGCTAAGTCCTGTAAAATATTATACCACGCCCCCTGGCGTCCCACAATTACATATCTTGTAAAACTAAGAAAAATCGTACTTTACAGAGAAGCAAAAGAGAGAACGTATTAAATGGGGAAAATCACATCAAAAACACAGGAACGAATAAAATTAGAAATATATAACGTTTATAGAGGAATCTTGACTTTGCATTAGTTATGTCGATGACATTGGGAACAATATCTGGAGAAGAACTGATGATAAATTCAATTCTGAGTGCCTTCTTTCTGCAACGAAATTTTCAAAAGTAGTAATGGTATGGGGTTGAATGTTATGCAAAGGAGTTGGGAAGATGGAAAATCAATAATTAAAGGAATTAAATTTAAAATATAGGATATATATTGTAAGATAAATTTACTTTGGTATTCTTTGTAGATTTCCTTTTACATTGTTTACATCGTAACTAATTTGACAATTATCAAATTATAAAATGTTAAAAATATAGATATAGTGCAATAAATAATAGTGTCGATATATATTTCACTGTCAACGCCCTACTAAATTTTAATATGAAACTTGACAACCGAAATGCATATCTACACCATTATTGAATGCATTATATATTTTAAAGATTTAATTGATACAATTTAGTAATTGTCAAATTCGTTACAATGAAATCAATGTAATAAAAAGGCAGATATGCAAAGAATCATAAATAATTTATTTTTTAATTAAAGAAATTACTATTACTGACACAGCTGGAAATTTTAGAGCTTCTAGTGTTACAAACTGCAGAAGACTATTATGAAAATGGTAACTTCATTTATCAAGATGACAATGCTTCATGCCACAAAACAAAAAAGGTTAGTTTGAATATAAAAGGATACAGCTAACAACCCCGATTTAAATCCAATTGAGTTTCTGTAAGGTATTTTTAGAAAAGTGTTCAACAAGAGAAAACCAGTAATCTTGAAGAATTAAAAAAAACTGCGTTTAAGTTGGAAGAAAATAACTCCAGACATTTGTGATGAAATTGTGACATGTTTAACTAAAAAGATAAAAGCAATAATAAAGGCAGAAAGTGGCCCTACAAGATATTAAATAATGATATTCTCTATTTTTGTTTTTGTTTTCGTCATATTCTGTATATTTTTTAGTAGAAACTATAAACTGAAATAAAACATTTTCTATTAATTAAAATGAAATGGACTGTAATGTGAAATACCTGCATTTGTTCCTTAAGATTTCTTTATTGTTTGCTTTACTAGATATATTACTACTGCTTTCGCTGCAAGTAGAAGCAGCGAAAGCAGCATAATCTAATAATCCATGCGAAGACGAAAAACTGAAAGATTATTGAATGATAGACCGGCTCTAGAACTACATAGTTGAGTGAACATATAGATGATACACTCCTCTCTAGTACAATAATAATAAAAAAGATATTTGTTATACACTATTAATATTTTGTGTTTATTTATAACTTTACTATATAATTGTTTATATACTAGATACTCAAATCCTCTGAAATTAGTAGCATTAACATAGTTACTAATTTTTGGGTTTTGTAAACATAGCAACCGGCGTTATTTTATTTATTTTTGTTTTATTCCATTCTGTTAAACTTTAAATTTATTTTATTTCCGTATATAACCTTATGATGGCTGACTGCCGAAATCGTTCCTTATTCTGAAATAAAGAAATTCTCAGCTGCAAAAAGAATGAAAGAAAATAGAAGAATAAATATCTTTCTGTTCCAAGTATGTCTACATAACTCATAATGGAACAGTTCTCTCTCCTTTTCAATTTATTGAGGAGGCCTGGTCGCTTCCAGCGAATGGCGGCACGAAGTTTCGTCAGAATCGTGCTGTACGAGGCAGACGTAACTGTGTGGCCACATTGCTGAAATTCGGTGAGCAGTACGCTTTGGCAATCCCAGAACACTGTCAACATGGCTTTCCCGGCCGATGTTGTCCCCTTAAACTTCTTGTGTGCTGGGAACGAGGGATGTTTCCACTGCTTGGAGGCACGCTTCGTCTCAGGCTCATAATGGTGCACCCACACCCAAGACTCATCACCAGTGACAATCCGAGAAAGCATGTCGTCCCCTTCAACCTGGTAGCGCTGGAGATGCTGCAATGACAAGCCTATTCTTCTCTTTTGTGTTGTGGTGTAAGCTGGCGTGGCACCCAGCGGGAGCACACTTTATTGAAACCTAGCTGTTCATACACCATGTTGTAAGCCTGACCACATGAACAACCAATAGCGGTTGCTACAGAAACGACAGTTACTGTCCTCTCTGCTCGGATGATGTCTTCGACCCGCTGAGAAATAATGCCAATTAATACAATTCTAATTGCTCCGAAAGTACTAACGATAAGATTTTGTAATTATTAATTCTACAGAAAATGGATTAAAAAAATTTTAAATAAAAACTGAAAATGTATTTCAGTGTAATGCGAATTCAATGTAACACGAATACAGCTATAATTTTAAATTTACGCTATAGTGCCACTATCCGTAGCGTAAATTTAAATTAATTATTAATTTGGCAGTTAATTCAAAAAATAAACCACTAAGGGAAATTTGACTGTTTAGGATCATTTATATAGAAGCTAGAAATGAATACCACTAACCTCTAAAATAGAAGAAGAATAATACTGTATATCCATTCTGACTGAGAATAGGGGTGAGGTGTACAACTACGATAGATTGATTACAATACTTTCAATGAAAAGACTAATTGCTGCTCACTATTTTAAGCAAGGCAGATTTACTAGTTATGAATAGAGTAAATAGATAATACACTGTAATAATATTTTTAAAATTTTGAACAATCATAATTTTTGGTAATTACGAGTATGATATTTACAGATTTATGTTTTAAATCTCTATTTCCAATATAACTATATCATGTTTGTTTTGCCTAGAATAAAAATGAAAGAAGGATAATCAAGGATAAGATGAAATGCATTTGCCTATACGATTTTTTTTTTTTTTGAAGGCTAAACTCAGAAAAAATTTCATATTAAAAGATTGGCAGCAATGTTTATAAAATATAATTTGCAATATATAAAATGTAATTTGCAATGTGAAATTCTAATATTAAGGAATTTATCCATTTACTGTACATGAAATAATATAATTATATAAAGATGATATAATACATATAATACAATATCAAAAGTCAATAAATTTCTTTCAATATCGTAATTGTTACACATCACAAATAAATAACATAATCAGTAGAGCAAATATAGATATTTAATTTACAGATTATTACATATAAATTTAATTACAGTATATTGCTTTAAAAATAACACATTTTAAAATATACTGTATACAGTAGATCATGTATAAAACAAACTTCTAAACTACGGATTTGTATAATCCAATGAAAAAGTTGTTAAATTTGTCATGGAAACAATATAAACATCATTTGGTTTTTATTACAATCAACTGATATTAAATACTTTATCAATGAGAATTAGTTGGAACAGTTTTTAATTTTATTACAATCTCAGAAAGAGACATGCATTTTCAAATGAAACAAATTAAACTTATATACTGCTTCTACTATATTCAAATAAAATACTTTTTTTAATTAAGCACTTTTCGCTGTTTAGAATATCTTTTATTCAAGTTGTAACTCTTGAATAAAAGAGTTACAACTTGAATAAAAGATATTCTAAACTGTGAAAAGTGCTTGACAAAAAAGTATTTTATTTCAAATGAATCATCTTCACATAAGTATTCCAAGGGCCATATCTCAAATATTTTACAGGGGCCAACTATACAGTATTTAATATAAAAATACTATACAAATTTTGATATGACACCCTCTCTTTTTGCTTTTATTGGAGAACTAATATTTATTTATATAAAAGGATTATAAATTATCTACAAATATTAAATTTATAAAATATAATACAAAAATTACATTTTCGTGAATTGAAAACAATAAAATAAAGTATTTCACATAGTCACCATTATGTTATTGCAGATGTTGACAATTTATCTCTTAATCATCATGTAATTATGACTAATACTACACTTTGCCTAAATTTAATAACAATATAGATTAATTTGTAAATAATAAATTAAAACTTTCCTAATAAATGATCAAAATCAGTTTTCAGAAAAGTGACTGAACATCTGTCATTAAGTCTTTCTAATCCTGTTACTTAAATAAAACAAGTGGAATCATCCAAAGCTCCACAAATTCGAATTCACATCTGAACCAATTAATCTCATTGGTTTGTAAGCATTGTAAGAAAACCAAACATCTTCCATCCAGGTGAACACCTTTTTATCCTCATTGGAACTGTACACATTATTCCTATGAGGATAAAGATCTTAATAGTATAGAAAAAATGTATGGGATATACCATAGAAATTTGCAAGAATTAATTGCTAATTATAAGTAAATCCTATTTAGTATTCTGTGCTGAAATGAACTGTCATGAGTTTTTTTAACTATTTATTTTTTGTTCATGCCATTTCTATCAGAATTTATATTGAAATTCTAACATTAAGGAATTTATCAGCATATACATGAAATAACATAAAGATGATAGAACATGTCAAAAATCAGCACAAAGAGCAGGAAAATACAGAAATAAAAACTTGAGATTTTTCTTTTCAACTTAAAAAGAAAACTCTGAAGTTTTGTTTTTTTATTTTCCTGCTCTTTGCAAATATATAAGACAGTTACTAGCACAATATTTAAAGTGGAAAAAGGAACACAGAATTACTGTAGCAGTAATTCTGTGTTCCTTTTTCCACTTTAAATATTGTGCTAGTAACTGTCTTATATATTTGTATCTCCAAGTGGAAGTTCCCTTGATATTCATATTAATGGTGTTCCTGCTCTTTGTGCTGGTTTTTGATGTTTTGTAAAAATGGAGCAGTGTAATTTGATTGAGAATAGATGATATAACAGTAGTTATGGGCAAAACGACTCTCACATAGGGGCAATCACATACTAACTGAATTTCACATGCAGTAAATTAAAGTAATAAAAGAAATTAAAGACCAAAAACAAGAAAAAGTAGCAGAAATCATAGCTATGTATAGATATGATTTCTGCTACTGGGTGAAAAAGTTATTAGCAGATTAACTTTTTCACCTAGTAGCAGAAATCATAACCATGTGAAGTGAGTGTAGTGTCAAAATAGACAATGTCAAGACGATAACAGTTCAAAATTATTAACACTTTCTAATTTTTTTATTTATAGACAATAGATACAAGTTCAGTTTTTTAGGTAGAACTATTTATTTACTTTAGAGAAACTGCTAAAAGTAAAATGGCAGTTTCTCTAAATAAGTAAATAAACAGTTCTCTATTGTCTATAAATGTCAAGAGGAAATTGGCTGTGAGGAATTTATCAGCATGTACATGATCAGGAGGATAATATACATGTCAAGAGGAAAGTGGCATTGTCAGGAGCAAAATGGATAAATAATGCATATTAACACTAAATAATTTTTTGGTAGACAAGGATCCAGACAGCATGCATAGGGCACATTTATAAACTGTCATGTTGTTAGGGGAGGGTGTAGTAAGTCTGTGACAATAAATGACATAGGAAAGAGAGAGGCATATTGTAGAAATAATTACCACTCTGCTGCCTAGCTAGAATGCAGTAGGATCAAATTTATATCATCAAAATGATATAAATTTTGATAATTACCACTCTGCTGCCTAGCTAGAATGCAGTAGGATCAAATTTATATCATCAAAATGGACTGGCATTTTACAATGTTTTTTGATCTGTTTGTTGTTTTACATAAACTATTCAATTTTTGTTTGAAAAAAGTTTTTTATTTTTATTCTTAAAAATCAAGAGGAATTATTTCATATAATGGAACAAATTAATCTTGTACTGTATTTCATAAATTTGTAATTAATTATTGAAAAGCAGATATCTGCAGTTATTCCATATTGTAACAGCAAAAAGTAAAGAATTTCATATTTTACTAGAAATCCTATATAATAACTAAGTCAATATTCATTAAATATAAATTAAATTTTATAAAGATCTCAAGCATTTTAAACTGTTATATTGTTTACTATTATTTAGAAGAAAATTATAAAAAATCAAATTTTTTTATACTAGAAGGCAAAACTTGCATTAAACTATAGCATACAATGACAATGCTACACATAAGTCTAAACTAATCCAAATATTCTGTGAGAAACTTGATAAATAAATTTTAAGCAGACTCATATAATATATCACTGGGCAGAAAGTGTAATTTCCAATAACTTCTATACATTATGATATTAGGCATTAATATATTAGAGATTTACATCTCCATGATTAAAATATATTTTTTTATAAATATAAAATTTTTATGCTTAATTATAAGAAAAATGAAGATTGTAATATAACATTTGAAGATGTGTTTGTTATAAAATGTAAGATATATACAATATCTAGTTCAAAGATATATCTAGTTGTTTGAAGTTTTATTTGGAAATTAAAGAATATATTTAACAAAGAACCAGTGTGAAGTAATTCTTATTTTCTACTATTTTATATATTTTTATTTTTATGTAAAATCAGAAAGAAAATTTTTTAAGGGAATGTCATGGTCAGGGAGTCAAGCATGATGTGACAAAAAATAACAAAGGGAGGTCAAAAAGTGTTCAAAATAGTGTGACAGTTTATGGATGTTCCCAAAGATAAGATTTAAAGGGTGATTTGCATTAAACTGAATAATCATTGATGACCATTTATGTCTTTAATTTATATTAATAAAATTATATGTACTAATAATTAATTTGAATCTATTTTTATTTAAAAAGTATATTAACTGAATGCTATAGAAAATAAGCTAGTTTTCAAGATTTAAAAAGTATATTGTAAATTTAAAATACATATTAATTTTGTAAATTAATATTTATAAAATTGAATTTGGAATACAGTTACAATCTTATTAGAATTGCAATTAAATTTTCTGTTTGATTCTGGGTTTTCTATGTTTATGGAATTGAAGGATTTCTCAAGAGCTTCTGAAATAAAGAGGGAACTATCAAGTGTTATGTTTATATAATTGAATAGAAGTTGAAAATGTTTTTATAATTAATAAATATTTGTTTTCTTTAAGTATCTGTTTATAGTGTTGAACTATAATAATTGTTTGACAAGAGTAACAGTATAAGCTGAAAAATGTAAGCTTTTGAATATCCATCCTACAATTTCATTAAAATTTTATAACATTAAGCATTATTAAATAGAAAATATTCCAAATGCTTGTAATGTTTTTCAAAACTATTACTATATCTTCTAAATGATTCACAATATTTAATATAGTGTAATGCAGATTCACTGATGAGCTATCTTTGAAAGGGAAGATAAATTAGTTTATAAAAAAAGTCCTTTTCAAACACTGTTTTTATTTCTGTTTTTTGAAATAAATAAATCTATACTGTTTTTAATTTTTCAATAATAATAAATATTTTCAATGCTATTATATTTTAAAGCACTGACAAGCAGCAGAGTAATTTACTTCAAACTTTTTATTCCAGAACTAACGTTTTCGGCTCT
>AYEL01074536.1:0-56786 GCA_000484575.1 Olivierus martensii | reverse complement strand
TTCAAAACAGCTACTTAAATACCTATTACCAAAACAGTTATTTAATATAATGGCATAGATTGTTAAATTTAGCTAATAATGATATTTGCTTATAATCAGGTCATCATGTACCAAATGGGCAAAGGGAAATAGTTAGGCTTACTTGTTAGAATAACAATAATATTACTGTATAAATAATTCGACTTTGAATATAAACTATAGTTAGTCTCCAAATTTTTCAAGATTTTAGTATATTGGCACTATAGGCCTGGTATATTTAGGCTAATATAAGTTTAACGTGTCAAAAAACTTGTATACAGAAAGCTTTATTAAAATATCAGCTCTGTTTAGTGTTCCATATTTCATTGATATCGGTTAAACAATCTGACTTATGAAGATATCTGTGAAGAAAACGACATTTTTTGCAATATTTAAACTACTCTAGCTCTATTATTAATTTGATCAGAAGCTTAAGATTTGGCATTTGGTGTCCTATTGAATACATCTCTCGAATATGATCTTCAAAGTAATAATATTTATCTTAGGACCAAAGTTACAGCGAGTTGAAATTTGGCCGTAATAATTCCTGAAATATAGCGTGTCAGTCAGTCAGTGACTTGCATTTACCTCAAAGTCACTGCGTGCCTCTTGATTAAAAATTTATTTAGTAGCATATTAAGAAATTCTATAGAATTTTATAATTTCATATGTAATCTTTGTACAGTTATCGAAAATATCTAGTGAATTTTTTATAATTCTATAAAACGTATTAATACACCCTTTTTATGAAAGAAAATTGTTGTATAAAATATGTTATTGGAATGATAATTTTAGAAAATTACAAAAGGAAGTAAAGAACTGTCAAGTTTGATCAAATTGCAAAAACATTAAAATCATCAATTATCATTTGATGAAAAACGATCTGTTTCCACCCTGTAATACAACTTTCATGTTGCGTGGATTAGAATCTTTCACCGGATCTCATTGTATCTGAATGGAAAATTGCATTCGCCGTCATTCCGATTAAAGTAGTTTTATTTAAATGGTGTCGTGTTAACAATGATAAATGTGCCTTTCGTGACAATATAGAATATCCAGAACATCTTTTCTTTGAATGCTGGGTCGCAAGGTATCAATGGCATTGGGTTGGACAACTCTTCAGGATAGCTGTGTCAAAGGCAAATGTAATTGGACATTGTCAATTTGGAACTAGTAACACGTATCTATTTGATATCTTTATCTCAATTGCAAAAAGAGAAATTTGGAAACTGAGATATGCTATACTTTATGACAGAAAGCTGGTCACTGCAAACTTCATTAAGTTGCAACTGCTTTCTGGTAGTCAGCAATTAACTAAAACTTGCTGCCTATCAAAAATCTGTTGTGTTTAACTCTACTACTTCAAAAGACTATCATTAAAATGAAATAATTTTCCTCTCTCTTATTGTTTTTATTATTGTCATCCTGTTCAACTATGCATGGATTATATACTGTTGTTATTTTTTCTAAAAAAATTTTTGAAGAGATGAAGGGATAATAGGGATAACAGTACAATAAAGAAAAACATAATTTATAATAGGGATAATATATTTATGTTCTTATCTTTAAAAATATTACAACAATTAGAACAAGATAAACTGCTTAAATAACTAATTAAAAGTCTTTTATTTCGATTAAAAGGTATTCCATCATTAGACCCTACTAATTTTCTTTTTCCACTTAACAACCTCTCGTGTACCCCAGGTTTTTTATTTTCATTTTTACGGAATACAAGGTATCTTGGATTATGAGGTTCTTTTTGCATATTTTACGCCCCCTTTCCAATCAGGGAGATTACTAAGGTTCTGCATATTTTACGCCCCCTTTCTAATCAGGGAGATTACTAAGAGGGTGGGGCCAGTTCCAACCACGGGCTGCACCTACATCCGTGGAGGAGGCGGGATGGTGAAGGATAGGGATCACCGGGTCGGGCCCAGTACCCCGAAAAAAACGGGACCAGACCAGGTACTCCTCCGTGGCACGGTAACAGCGTTACCACTTGGATATCCTGCCCCGCGTATCCCAGGTTTTTTTGTCAACAGATGACGCCACATTCCATTCAGGTAAAATACTATGTGGCGGGGAGAAACAAGCCCTTCCACAGGCTGCCCACCCCTCCGGAAGGGTCAGCCGGATTGTGGAGGACAGGGATCGACGGGCCAAGCCAGGACCCCATGATAAATATTTTCAAGGGGTGGGATCCGGGATTCGAACCCGGGTCCTCCAGAGTGGAAAAGCCAAAGCGTTTCCACGGGGCCAGTGTATCCCAGGTTGGAAATCACTGCTCTGAGATTTCTATATTATTGAGATCTACTAAAACAGCTGTTTCCAATTTCAGACTACATGTATCCCCTGGTAGTCTGAAGTCTGAATTGGAAACAGCTGTTTTAGTATATCTCAATAATATAGGAGAGCAGTGATTCCCAACCTGGGATACGCTGGCCCAGTGGAAACGCTTTGGCTTTCAACTCTGGAGGATCCGGGTTCGAATGCTGGGTCCCACCCCTTGAAAACATTTATCATGGGGTCCGGGCCTGGCCCATCGATCCCCATCCTCCACAATCCGGCTGACTCCTCCGAAGGGGTGGGCAGTCTGTGGAAGGCGAAATTCTGGCGAAGACAACCCCACACCTCTCGACGATGCACAGAGATCAGTGATATGGAAACGTTTGGAAAAGACATGGCGGCTAATCCTCGTTTGTCCACTCTCTGCTTGTAGACTCTCTATTCAGGTAGAATACTATGTGGCGGGGAGAAACAAGCCCTTCCACAGGCTGCCCACCCCTACGGAGAGCAGCCTGTGGCAGAGCACCGCCTCCGTGTCCATATCGTTTATTTTATTGTCAGGTATTTTCAAAAATGTTTTTAAAGAATTTTTGCCTCGGCGTTTTGTTTCATTTCTTTTCGTCTTTTTCGTTTTTCCGCTCAAGACGTGTATGTTTGCTTCATGAATAAAAATTAAAATTCCAAAAATAATTGGTATTTGATTTATTAGAGCCTTGGGAAAAGTAAAAATAAGACTAAGGGCCTATTCATAGTCAAATTCAAAACTTTCTTTATCGGATTAATTGTAGGGGTATTCTTGGATTCAAAAACATTGTTTTAATATATAAATCTTGTTAAAAATTTGAATTAAAAAAATTAAATATGTATTACTATCATAAAATAAGAGGGCCCCTGGGTTGCGGAGCCCGAGGCAGCCGCCTCCACCGCCTTTGCGAAAGTCCGCCACTGGTTATTCTAAAAGTTCATTTCCAACAAAGCAGCCAACGGTCCCGGTTTAAGCGAAATAGTGTTTTTAGCTTACATTCCGAAGGAAATGGAGGATTATTTATAACTGTGTTCCCCACTAATAATTTTTTAACTAATTAACAATTTTTAATGAAATTCGGTAATGATGTTCTATCATTAAAGGATACTTTGATGCCACATTCTTTAATACTATAGAATCGACTAATCCTGCACAATAGAATTTTATTTTTATTCTAATTTTAGATTATATTATTGCTAATAGATAGCGCTAAGTGTTAGCAATATATGGGTAACTTGGAATAATATATGGCTTATTTAATTTCTTAATACAGCACCGTATATCTCAATAGTTATCATTAGGGCTCTAAATAAGAGGTATGCTCATCCGCCATTTTTGGTCTTCGCTTTTCATCGCTTCTAATAAAAACAGCTATTTAACTTTTATAAGCATTCATTACTCGCGCAATTCGTAAAGAAAATACTTACTATATATTCTCTTATTGGTTATCCTGGTTTATACGTATATTTATCGATATGATAAAGAAATATTAGTAATTTCTATAAAATACTGTTATTAATGTTATCAATAGTGCTTTAATTAATTCCGTATTTTAAGAAACCGAACTAATTTTAGATGATGGATGCATTTATATTTTAAAACTATTTACGCGCTGAGTTATATATTTAAAATGATATATTTATAGAAATTAAAATCTCCTGTAAGAGTGCAACCCGCAAAGTACGTTGTAATCAGTAAAGACCAAGTGTATATGACAAATAGGAATAAATTATATGAGATTTTTTTTAATTGATTAAAAATCTTTATGCAAAGATTTTTGGATAAAATTGAAGCATTTTTATATAACAATTATTATTAATTCCTTCTCGCTGGCTAATTTCCATCATCTCAGACTAGTTTAAATTCTTAGCAATTTTTATATTTGACAAAATCAGTTATAGACACTCCTCTGTAAAAATGCTTTAAAAGAAATATTTAGTAATTGTTTAATTCTATATGTAAAAAGTTTTGATATTTGAACGCATTTTGTTATAGAGTATAATAATATAACTAATTCTAAAAAGAAAAGAGTTTTTTTTTAATTACCTCCTTTTAAAATCATGGAACATTTTTTATAAATAATTACTACTATAAATAAATATTTGTACATTAAAATGAAGAAAAGCAAAAAACTGCCATAGATGGAGAAAATAAATCAACTTGATAAAAAATTTATTTCAACATTTTACATAACTTTCAGTATTTTTAGCAATTGAGCCTTATTCATAATACATTTTTGTTTAACTTTGTCCTATTCGTGATTTTAGAATAGATTTTTGATTCTCATTATACAGTATATTAACTTCGATACTTATTTCATAAAGTTTCGAATTTTTTATTGATTTCCATTTATCATCACAACAATTCTGTTCCATATTGTACTTCTATCCGTATTTCTTGGAAATATAAAGATCCTGAACTCTTTTGAAGAGAGATGTTTGTACAATTCGGAGCCGAATAACCTCCCACATCAGCAGAAAAGTGCACAAATCACCATACGAACGTACATAAACTACTGACCAAAAATGGCGGCCGATGAGTATACCCCCTATCTAGAGCCTTAGTTATCATAAAAACGTCACAGTCTCAATTTAACGACGTGATGGCGTAACAACGGAAGACGACAAAAATCGATAATTTAGGACTTTAAATATGATGTAATGAACGTTGGTAATAAACTTGACATAATAAATGTTCTATAATGTATTGAATGAAATGTTCTATAATTTGTTGAAAAGGGAAAAAAGAAATTCATTTTTAAGAATAAATTATTGCAATGTCTATAATTTTAATTTGATTTCAATTTTGATCGCCAATTATCTATAATATAATGAATGAATCTAAGGTGTTTAAAAATATTTTAGATATAGCATTTAGGTTAAAATATATTAATTAAACATTTCCGGATTGCGGATTAATCGAGGCTGATCCGAATCCGAATAATCGGGAGTTACTATATTTCAATAGTAAATCTGTTTCGATAATAATTCTATTCTTATTGAAATACTAAATTCAAATTAGTTTTTATTAATTTTGTGAGGATCGCGCAATGGAGGCAGGCCGAAAACATGTTCTTTCAACACGTGTGAAACACCGCTGTCAGGAAATTACTGAAAATATTATTATAATTATTCGAAATAATATTAATTTTAGAATACGGTACATGAATAAGCAGCGCAGGGATTCGAGATAGGAGGAGAATTGATCCAAAAACGCATTAATGAACAAAAATAATATATTTATTTGATCATCAAGAAAATAGAAATACAATATTAACTATTAAACACTAAATTTAAGCGAACGGTTGTTTATTACACTAATAGAATAATAACGAAATCCAGGAGACTCTTTTGAACAGAAGAGAGTCAATGATCCTTTGTATGTATCTTTTGTTACCTGAGAGAGAAAGAAGATTATAGACTCTTCTTTTTCTTCTATTATTTTTTACTTTTCTTTATTTTTGTAGATTTTCATATTAAACCTTCCAATATTATACCCTAGTTAATATCTTCTTAAATATAAGCTATTATAATACGTTTAGGCAAATGCCATCCTCATTCCTTAGTCCTCGTCGGCGACCGTCGACGGGATGGGAATTGTCTTCCTTATCTACATTTTCGTAACTGTTTCGAAAATCAAACAAACTTTCAATCGTTTCTCCACTTACTTATTCTATTAGACAGCCAGCAGGGTCGGCCTTAGATCCCTGACGGCCCCAGACGACTATCAAATTGACAGCCTCATAATATAAACTGCTTTTGAAGTAACAATGTAAATATATGCGAGATAGGTGAGAGAAAATTATAAAAGAAAATAAAAGCCACGAGTTTTCATTTTTAGATATCTTTCAATTTTCCAGCATTCTAAAGATTTAAAGATGTTAAATATTGTTTTTATTGTTATGTTATTCACATCTAAAATTTATTTCAGATAGTTTTTTTATTACAGCACTTAATATTATTATGCGCTTAATATGTTATAAAAACTTACATCGACTAAAATAATTACTTACAATACAAATAAATTAAAAAATTTCTTTTCTCGCTTTAAAATTTTCAAAATCATTTATAAGCTCTGAACAATCCAATCACTCAACAATTTTACTTTCGATTGATACGAAAGCTAAGCTATTCAAGGGTTCCTGTATCATATGTGATCGTAAATAGTTTTTTTATTAGTTTCAATTTGAATGTATGGACAGGTTCATACTGGGATTTTCTTAAAAGATGTATGGACGGGTCCAACAGAATGTTAGTCGAGCGCCCTGGATAAAAAGCAGTAACCTATTGTATTAAGCATAATTTTTTTTATTTCAGCTGCATTTTTGTAGCAAAGCTTAAGGCTTGTTTATAGTCCGACATGGCGGAGACGCTCGTCGGCGAGGTCGAGGTTAGTAACCGACGCGAAGTTGACAACCTAGAACGAGTTCTAAGTTTCAACGTTATAGTTATACCAGGATGCTTTGCGATCTGATACAAGATGGCAGAGTACTCAAATCAAGAAGGTCCTTGGTTCAAATTGCAATGTTGAATTTTTTATTGAGGCATTTAAATATTATTCTTGTTTATTTAATACTAACTATAAACAAGCAAATTAGAACTCAGCGTGACAGACGTTTTAGGCGCTAACGAAAGGTTAGCTTCGTCGGACTATAAACAAGCCTTTATTCATTTTTTCTTTAATTCCCATGTAGTTTTCAGTTGTGGGCCTTTTGTAGCTTTGTGTGGCGTCCCCAACTAACTAGCTGCCCTGAACGACCGCCTAGCTCGCCCACTTCTAAGGCGGACCCTGCAGCCAGCAGCAGCTTGCAGTATCAGCCGCAACCCTGGCAACTTCAGCAGCCCCTTGAACAAGGAACCATCAGTATTTATCCAGCGAGAAACAGAATTTTAAGCTCCTTTTCTCACGAGAAATAAGGAAGTTTGCTACAAAAGATGAGTGTACTTGTCGTTTTGGAGATGCGTCTATTTTCCTTTAGTCTCCTAAATATTGATGAATTTTATATATATGTTTGTCTACCAATTCTAATGATTATAAAATACAGTAGAATAAAGCTATTTGATAAGCTACAAATATGGCGGCCATACGTAATGTCAGTAAGAACGCCACAAAAGATGCTTAAAACAAGCATTATTAGTTTTTGAGAGCTTTATCGAAGTATCACTGGATCTCACATCAATTTCTCCTTTAGTTAAGAAATAATTATATAAAATAATTATTTCCTATATTACATAAAACCATGGATATATAAAACAGACAGAACTTCTAAGACAGAATTAATATTTCAGTCGTTTGGGAGATTCCATGACCCCTCGGGATCTTACAATTTTTTCACTAATTTGATCATAAATTTGAGTTAACAACATAATTTAGATTACAGAATACAGTATCAGTTAAAGTTATAAAAATAATAATAATATTACATTTATCAAAATTTGTAAATGTAATGATAATATCATTACATTTACAAATTTTGTTAAAACGATAATATTTAAAAATTTATTTTTCTAATGATTTTAAATACAGCAAAAGAATTGATAATTTAATTACTTTTTGCCTGAAAACTTTTCTCTCACCAGAAAGTGCTGGCATTGTAAATGTTGTCATTTCCGGTAAAGCGAGACTTGGCACCTCCCTTTCAGAAAAGATTGATCTAAAGTAACGAAATGATATTACTAGAAACAAATAATAGGATTGTGGAAGATATTTTGAGGTTGAAATTTAAAAATGCATTATCGGGGTGAGTAAGTTGTAAATAAAGTACTATAAATAATATCTTAAGTTGACAAATAGAATTTTGAGAAATTTCTCAACGAAAATATCAAGAAAATCATGTCAAAACATAAACAATATGTATACATTAATTACATTATTTTCATGTAGCTTGATTTTTTTTTAATTTTACAGATAACTTATTCGTTTAACTTGCTACACAATGAAATGCCGAAATCTAATAAATGAAATAGTAATCATTGCCAAAAGTGTAACTACAGTATATGCTGCTGTAAGAACGTTTATTGATATTCCAAATATTTTTTTTCTGGATTTTTCACAATATATGCAATTGGAAAAATATTTTCATTGGGTCTTTCCTCAATGGCAAAATTTAATAATTTAAGATACAATTCTACATAACTTATATTTTGGTAAATTGTTTGTGCTGTCACTGACACTTGAGCACAGTTCCTGCTTTGCTGATGATTATTATAAATCTGAATCATTCAATGAAATTAGTAAGAGCTGTGAATAATAGCATGTAAATATAGTACTTAACTTCCATTCTCACCAAATTATCGTCTTATGGAGATATATTTTTGTGTCTCTTTTAACAGAGTGAATCAGCTGATTGCACTTTTAATCATAGGACAACAGTGATTAATCTAATTCTCAAAAAACAAGTCTTTCCTTTAATACAATAAAGTATTAAAGGAAAGACTTGTTATTAATATTGTTTATAAATATTGTTATTAAACAATATTTTTCTGAAATAGTAACAATTTGATCTCTATTGTTCTCAATAAAAAAATATGTATAATTAAAAGATCCCAAATCTAATACTGTAAATTTAATACTGCTATTAATAATAATCTTCTATGATTAAAAGGTGATATTGGTAGGATTCTTCTTTGACTACCTTTCATTTTTGAGGTGTTGCATGCACCTATTAAATGATACTATTATATGATGAAATACATGTTAATATCATTCACATGATATTAACATCAACTTCGTCGAGCATGAAAAAAGTGACAGGCATTAAGGCGCACTCTAACATGACTTATTATTCATAGATGCCAAAATGCAAGGCAGTCAAAGTAGAAGTATTATATAGACCTCCAAGTGTCATGCGATTCGCGAGACAGTCCCGCATTTCTTGAAGAATCCCGCCGTCCTGCCTGCGACAGTCAAATGTCACGCTTTTAGGCCGTTTCGTTTTCTTTTTGTTTTGTATATTTATATACATATATAATAAATTAGGAATATTTTAATTTTATTTTTTCAAAAGGTTTTCATCGAGTTTAGAACATTTCTTATTAAAATAATTTATTACTCATAGTATTAACTAAATTCTTGTAAGAGTAAACTAATTGTAATTCGTTTAAAATATATCGGATGTCAAAATAAAAATACGAAATAAGTATCGGCTAAAATTAAATGTTTATATTAAAATCTATTGACCCTTGAAGATAAGATATAATGCTGTCATAAGGTCAATTATACTTACCAACTATTACGAAACATAATCCTAAGAGTACATCATTATATTCAATTCCTATTAAACCTGCTAATCCAAAACCACTGATTATTGCAAATGCGGCTGAAAAACAAGCTGAAGGACCTAACCATGGTTTACTTCTGAGCCAGTTGTTGGTGAAACAAGACAAAAAGCTGAATATTATCACAGAAGCAATTGCAATAGGCAAACGATTTATTAATAGATTTCCAACCAATTGAATTTCTTTCGGAATGCACATATCATTAAAGAAAGAAACATCTATTGTATTGAACTTGACAGAACTTAGATAATCATTGATTGTTTCTTTCCAAATCTTTAATGCCTCTGATTTACTTGAATCACTTACATCCAGCACATAAAAAAGTCGTACTGCTTTAGCATCTTTTATGTATCCATTACTATCTACTTTCACTCCCCCTAACGATGTCAGATATTCGTCATATGTAAACGAAAAATTGTTAATATCAAAACGATATTTAATTTTATATTTTCCTTCTAAAATTTCATTGGCAAAAGGAATAATTTTATAAAAAGAACTCTCTACGCATTTCCCGTTTCTTTTGCCACACAGATCTTCATAATTCAATATTCTGTTCTTCCATTGAATTGTTTTATTTCTAATGTAATTATCTAAATTAATAATATCTTCTACAATTATTTTACGTAACGCACTTTCTCCATCGTTAGGAATTACTTGAACTGCCACAACTGAAATTTCATCGGATAATCTAAATATATCAGCAAATGATGTGGTATTCATAGGAAATATCTTTTTTATAAGATTTTTATTCTGTTGAGCTCTCCCATTCTTAGCAGTAAATAAAATATTAAAATCTTGGTTTGCTTTTATTCTAAATAAACCAGTAGAAAATATAGAGGTGAGTATCAATGTCCCGAATAGGAAATAATAAGGATGCTTTCCAATCGTACTTCCAATTTTTGTAAAATGGTGTGAAAGGGAGTATTGAATGCAAAACAGATTCATTTTATAAACCTGAAAATAAAAAGGATAGTTTAATACATATTTAATTTAAAAATAAAATAACTTAATCAGCTGTTATAGCTGATATGATTAGCTTAATTAGATAAGACGTATATAAAATATCATTTGAACATATAAAAGTTAATGAACAAATTTATAATAATAATTTAGTTTAAAATTTTACAGTATTTTATTCAGAAACAACACTTGACTTTACTTATAGATTTAACTATTGGAAGAAGTCGACCAGATGGTCGTAGTGGAAACGTGCAGTACTTTTATCTCGGAGGACTGAGTTTAATTCCCAGATTCCATCCTCCAGTTTTTTCAGGTGGAGAAAGGGCTTATTCAACTCAACTCTCTACTACGAATGTGGGCGGACCACGATGAACATAGAAATGCCTTCCGTTTAATATTCTCCAAATAGAAAACGGCATAAAAACATACAGAAAAGAAACTATTGAAATATGGAGAACCGCAGTTATCATACTTTGCTTCATATAAATCAATAAATCGGAAAGAAGGCGAAATATAAAGTTTGAAAGACAGAGTTTGTCGCCCATTGTGGAAACTTCTCCGAATAAAAAGGGATAAAGGAAAAGAAGGAAGATGGATTATTTATAAATAATCCATTATTATTTATGATTTTATATAATCTATAATTAATATTAATAATAATTAGAAATATTTGAGCATTAGAAAATCTGTGAATGAATGTTATCTATTATCTATTATATATATTGATATTTCTAATCATCTATTACATTGATATTAGAAATATTTGTGTATTAAATGTAAAGGAAGATAAACATTCGGAGAACGGTGTTAAATTATAACAAGTATAAACAAATTAGTAACGCGTATCATTTAAACACGGACTTCTGTTTATAACGACATAAATCATGAGATATAATGGCTTCAGAACTTGATCGAATTGCATAGAGGTGTCGTCAAAAATGCAAAGACCTGGGCTATCCAACCCACGGCCAAACATAAAATCGTAAACTTTCTTAAAAGATTTAGATTTATATGTACTCAATGAAGTTAATGAAATTTTTATTATTTAAATACCTGTCTATATTTTCTACTTTCATTTTATAAAATATTTCTTATTTCAGTGTTTAAAACTTCTTGACTTGATCAATGATTTTAAAAAATTTCTGAACGAAAAGAAATATAAGATTATTATGCTACGATATTTTTCTTATTTGTCATAGCAGATATCATATATTATGCATTATTTATTAACTATTTTGCTTAATAACTATCATTAGAATTAGTATAGAATAATAATTTTATGTGCAGCCCGAGACAGATTTTCTTCAAATATGGCCCAAGAAAGCAAAAAGGTTGAACATCCCTGATGTAAACGAAATATAAGGCTTAATATAAATAAAATAGAAGAAAAAAGTTTAGAGAGACATGGTAAGACGAAGCAGTTGGTTTAAAGGATCTATCAAAAAAAATAATGTATGCCCTCAAAAAAAATTCGAGAAGAAAAATTAATAAGAAGAAAAAAAACTAAAAGAACTGATTTGAAAATTCTGTGTACAACAAAGAAGAAGAATATTTCGACGTTAGAATGCAAGAGACTTTTGTTAATACTCAAGGTATTTATCCTCGATTGTATTGGGATGCAATATTCTAACTATGTGAGAGAGCTAGTATCATTTGTACAGAGATCTCTCTCAATAAATGATCCAGGTTTATTCATAAATCGTCACATTGTCAGTCATTGAATCACTGGTGATTTTCTCCTCTCCAAAACGATATGTGGCCACATTTAACCGATTTTGTTAGTAAGACCACATATCTGCAATTATTTATAAAATATATCTTGACGCCATTCACCCTGCAGACCCCACACTAATGTCAAAAGTGGGAATTTTGTGAAATAAAAGGGACCAACAACAGAAAAAATAATAATAAAAGGGTGAACTAAGTATGGTAAGAGTTAAACTTCAAAGATGGAAGATACTGGAGTTGACGAAGTGACACACCGGGAGCCGACAACGGATACTTCGGTGTTTTCATCGGCATGCTTTCAAGTTTTGAGAGTGAACTTTCTTCTCGTGTGACTAATTATTTCGACACTACTGATGAGATAGGCCTGCTCGCTGGACATTCAGAAATTAGAAATTGCAAAATCTAAATTAACAGGAATCGTCCGCGAATTTGCTTGGCGTAAGTTTAAGACAAAGGGTGTGACGGACTATAGCGAGTTTAAAGCACAAATGATAAAGAGTTTTGTAAAGGTACCCTACTTGATCAGACTCCAAAAGTTTCGGTCATATATTTAACAGAGGGGAGAGAATGCACAGACTTATGATCAGACAGATCGACAGGATCTTGGCGCAGAAACTATTATTGATATATACAGTGTGACAGAGCAAGATAGATCTGTTGTAAAATGTTATCAGAAAAAGGAGCTCGATGAAAGATTAAGAATTTAATTTTTAAACGGGATTAACGACAAAATTAGGCGTAATGTACTGTCGCACGATCCGAAAAAGTTCGAAAAAGCGCTTATCGTAGCTACTCCGAAAGAATTAATTGAGAAAATGACCGGCAAACCGCATCTTTTGTGGGAAGAATAGAATTCAGCGAAGATTATGCTATTGGGACTGAGTCTATTTACAACCGAGTAAAACACTCAAAATATGAATTACGAGTTGCGATAAAACAAATTAACGATAAGTTGGAAAAACTAGGACTCAAGCTGGAAAATCCAGTGAACTCATAGTATAACTGCTAATGACTTAAATCCAGACAGCAGCAACGGGAGTCAGCGGATTTGCTGCATGGATACGATTTGGATTTCCACTCTGAAAGACCGGGTTTCAAGTGTCGGTCCCATCCCTTGAAAATGCTTATCATGGGGTCCGGACCCGGCCAGTCGATTCCCGTTGTCTACAATACGGCTGACCTCTCCGCAGGGGTGGGCAGCCTATGGAAGGGCTTGTTTCGCCCTGCCACATAGTATTCTTCCAGAATGGAGTGTGGAAGAATACTATGTTGACAAAAATAGTCTGAAACCGGACATGACTCGAATTAAGTTTATTCAACGAGCAGAAGAGAGCAATCCCAGCAAGGGACAGCCCGCATTGCCAGTGAGGCTGCTCCCGACCCCGAAATTGATCCGTGGGACCAATTGATTTTTGCTACAATAGAATTGGAGGCTTACTTTGCGCCGGCACTGGTCGAAGAGGCTTCTACATCAGTTACTCAAACTTAGCCATTATATAATTATGTGCTAAGAAGCAAAGAGGACATGGCCGAAGAGATCTGGGTCTCGAACACTTTTATGCGGAGTCGCATTCCAAGACGAATAGACTCATAGTCCCAATGATATTTAAATCACGTTGTGATCTCGAATTATGCGAGATTCGAAATTAAGTTTCAAAAAATGACTTGACGTATTTTATTTGCGGATATAAACGAACTCAAGGATGAGAAACAGAAGATCAATAATTATAATAATTATATTCGTAATTTAAGGCATGGCAGATCACTTCAGTCTGAAGAAAGGAGTTGTTTTTGTGAATCAAGAAAATTTCCTCCTTACCACAAGTCGCTGAACTCTCGTAGTTAATATAAACTTTTGAGGAGTATGTGAGAACATTTGATCGATTTAAGATGAATAAAACGGGAAACACAAATCAGAAATGTCGGAAGTGCACTTTGGAGTTATTTCGCTGCCGAAGTAGAGAATCTGGATCGAAGTTTAAGAAATCAAGACGAGGTTAGTTTTATTACGCCGCCATATCCTCATGGGATATTCTGTATCTGGCTGCGGCCATTTATAGCTCCCATCACAGGCTGGCCAGCACCCATGATGGCTCCCATCACAGGCTGGCCAGCACCCATGATGGGGTCAACCAGATTGTTGAAGGATGGGGTTCAACAGGCCGGGCCCGGACCCCTCCTGAAAAACTAACTCCCATCACAGGCTGGCCAGCACCCATGATGGGGTCAACCAGATGGAAGGATGTGGGTTCAACAGGCCGGGCCCGGACCCCTCCTGAAAAATTGGAGGTGTGTGACAAAAATTGGAGGTGTGGGTCCCGCATGATGGGGTTAACCGGATGGTTGAAGGATGGGGTTCAACAGGCCATGATGGGGTCAACTGGATAGTTGAAGGATGGGGTTCAATGGGCTGGGCAGGACCCCTCCTGAAAAATTGGAGGTATGGGACCCGGATTTGAACCCGGTCAACCGGATGGTTGAAGGATCGGGTTCAACAGGCCGGGCCCGGACCACCTCATGATAATACTGATGGAGGTGTGTGACCCGGATTTTGACTCCGAATCCTCCAGGGTGGTAAGCCAAAGCTTTACCATGCGGCCATCCGGCCGACTCCTGTTTGGGATTTCTACCTCTAAAGAAATCGAGACCTAAATAAAAATGTTTCACAAATTCAAAGTAATCAAGAGAGCTTAGTGGACATTTTTTTGTTAACAGATGACGCCACTTTCCATTCAGGGAGAATACTAAGTGGCGGGGCGAAACAAACCCTTCCACAGGCTGCCCACCCCTGCGGAGTGGTCAGCTGGATTGTGGAGAACGGGAATCGACGGGCCGGGCCCGGATCCCATGATAAAAATTTTCAAGGGGTGGGACCCGACCACTCGAACCTGGGTCCTCCAGAGTGGAAAGCCGAAGCGTTTCCACGCGGCCAATCCGGCCGACATTAGTGGACATTTTGGAAGCTCAGACAACAATCCTAAATGAGACGCACGCGGGCGGTCGGATGGCCGAGTGATAACGCATTGGCGTGCCACGCAAGAGGACCCGGGTTAGCTTCCTGGGTCTGGTCCCAGATTTTTCAGGGTGCTGGACCCGGCCCGGTGATCCCCGTCTTTCACCATCCGGCCCCCCTCCATGGGTGTGGGTGCAGCTCGTGGTTGAAACTGGCCCCGCCTCCTTAGTAATCTCCCTAATTGGAAAGGGGCGTAAAATATGAAAAATTAAAAAAAATGAGACGCACGCGGCTGTCAAAGATAATAGACAACATAAAATGTTACTTTCACCATCCGGCCCCCCTCCATGGGTGTGGGTGCAGCTCGTGGTTGAAACTGGCCCCGCCTCCTTAGTAATCTCCCTAATTGGAAAGGGGCGTAAAATATGAAAAATTAAAAAAAATGAGACGCACGCGGCTGTCAAAGATAATAGACAACATAAAATGTAATACAACATAATAAGCAGTGATGTAGCTAGAGAAAGGCAGAAGGAGCGGCATTTTTGGCATTAAAGAATTTTTTTTTGCAATTTTGTACTTTAATTTATAAGTAAGAGAAATAAAATTATCTTTTCTTAAACTTGACTTTCAAATTATATCTAAAGATGTCTATTATGCATGGATGTATAATATACATCAATGTGAATTTCCCAAAGGAAGGGCGTCAATTAACAGACCTCCGGGCGACGCGAACTGTAGTTACACCACTGATTACAGGGTCAACAACACCTAACAAGTCAAACAATGCAATCTTATTGAGATCCGCCACGAACTATAGAGGGCGCAATGGCCGTGGAAAAGGTGAACAACACAACACAGAAAGCTTGTAAGCAGGATTATTATATCAAGCGTTCAATAATCTTGTACGAAATTCTGAAAATTCTCAATTTTGTGTATTTTTAAATTCATTCTCGTACTTATTATTAATTAAAAAACATACTGAAAGGGTTGGTTACAGAAGGAAATGTGGTAAACATGATAAACTTTTTCTTGAATTTAGAAACATTCATGTACCAAATAATAATTTATTATCTTTCGGTTTTATTATGTTAATTTTTCATTAACTTGAATATTATTCGGAATTTGATAATAAATCTATTTCTACAATGCTGATTTCAGCTGAATCTAATTCTTCAGCTTCGGATATATTACTGCTATCGTTATTTTCATTATTCAAATTATTAATTTTAATTAAAATGATAAAACTTGATTGAGTTTCCAAGAAATTGTTAATTGTGCCATCAGCAATTCAACATTTTTCTGATAATATTTTTATATGTTTAAGATACATTTGCTATATACTTGTATAATGAATATAATTTGAGTTTTATTGAAAACCTATATTATATTTATATTATTTAATTACAAAATTACTTACTATAATAATGTGATAAATATATTTATATTACATTGATAAATTTGAAAAATTGAAAACTTAAAATACTGTGATGTAAATTTTTTAAAGTTATTTAAAACCCGTGATAAATAAATTTATATTACATTGATAAATTTGAAAAATTGAAAACTTAAAATACTGTGGTGTAAATTTTGTAAAGTTTTTCTAGACTGCGTTTATTTAACAATGCTGCAAGCCATTCTATTGGTGAAAGATACACTCCACAATTAGCTGTAATTGTTTGAAATAGTTAGTGCTAAAAGTTAAAGTACTTTAACTTATTCTTACTATTATTACCCCTAAATATAGCTTAAATGGAATATGTCCACTATCTCTTTACTTGAACAGACTAAGACTATACTCATTTCTCATTGATTAGAAACAAGGAAAAAAACTAAGTATACAAACTGATAGACTACTTTTTGGTTGAAGAAAAATTTTTGATTTTTATTCTTAAAGAAAATAATTCTGAAAATTATCATAAATCTAGGGTACGAGATAGATGTATCCTTGAAGAAAAATTTTTGATTTTTATTCTTAAAGAAAAGAATTCTGAAAATTATTATAAATCTCGGGTACGAGACAGACATATGCTCGCATCTCGTACATATATCCAAAATTCCTGTATGTTTACCAGAATTCTCGCACATATATTAACCTTGAAACTTGTTAATGTGTTGAAAAAATTCACCCTTTGAATAGTTCCAAAATAATCTGCTAGAGGTCATATCGAAGCTTGGCGGATCTCAATATCAAAATTTTTCTAAGATACCTTCAATTTTGATATATGGAGGTCCAACTGTATTTACAATAATTAACAATATCTTAAAAAAAGAAAGTTAAAAAAGGGAATTTATTATCAGTTAAATTAACATTAAATGAAAGAAACATTTGAGTAAAAGTAAATCAATTGGTTAAACAGATTTTAAAAAATAATTATTTTAATTACATAATAAGCATTTAAATAGTAGTCTGACCAGAACAGAATAGCTGATTAATGAATGAAAATATCTCATGATGGGAGAAGCTGTATTATACTGTATGTTAAAGAAAAACAGATTTTTGATTCTCCCATTATGTATTATATGCTAATGAAAAATTTGTTATATTTCTGAACAAATTAAAATTTCCTTCTAAACAGTTTCCTTGATGGCCCTGAATTCTACAAATTACCCTCATTTCAATAAGTAATTAATATCTACTAATTCTGTTGTGTTTATCAACTGACTGGCCATTCTATTTTGTTTGTACTTTCTTTTAACTGATAGTGAACATTGTCAAAACAGAAAGAATAAAGTGATATTTCAATCTTCATTGTTATTGGTTTAAAGATTATGACATTATGTGTAATAATTTTTCTAGAGAAAATTCTACAGATTATAGCTAAATTAACCTCCCTAGTGTTATATTAAATTGCATTTTAATATTTATTTATTAATCCATGCAACAGAGCCATCATATATTGAAGTAATAATTAATTATTTTAATTTAGACTAAGGTGTCGCCATCTATTAATTAATGATTGAACTTTAATGTTTGAGCAAATTCCTAAATAAAAATTTGCCTTGGCCCAGAGTTTAATAATATATATCTTCAAACTTTTTCTAATTGAACTATTAAATATCTTCATATTATTCAATGTTATCTGAATACAGGTATTCCCTGATTTACACATATTCAATCTACATAAATTCATACAAAAAAAAATTTTAGATTTTTCTTTTTTTTGAGGTATATAAAATTTTTATTATAAGTAGGTCCCTAACTTAGCACAGTTAATTCATCCAAACTTTTTGTGTAAGTCCAACAATGCTTAAATTTAATATACACAAATGGGCATATTAGCAAACAGAATGGCCAAATGAAATTTATAAGCATACTTAATGCATAGATAAGAAAATTTAAAACTATAGGTCATATTTTTGCAAAAAAAATAAATTGTTCAATCAGTATTTTATGTTTTATGGAAATTCAACAAAAATAAAGGTACATTAATCTCTGAAGTTATGTCATAGGTTGTTCCAAAACTGGTATTATTATTCCTAACGATATAAATCAAATCAGATTTTCCTTTAAACATAATATTAAAATGGAATGATTGATTCCAGATAAAAAATTTTGACCAAGAAAATCAGATATACTTATTCTGTACTTATGAAAGATTTACAAAAAAAAATATGAAATCTGACAAATTAAATGATAATTTAACAAAGTGGCACTCTCTCTTGAACTATAGCCAGGACTTGCTCTGGTTAATCACTTAAGTCCAATAATAAAAATTGTAACGAACAAATCCTTAACCACAGCTTAACTAACTCAGCTGGATTTGCTATGTGGAAATGTTTCAGATTTCTACTATGAAGGACTCGGGTCCCACACTTTGGAAAATTTATTCAACATCCAGGCTTGGCCCATCAATCCATCCTCCACAATCTGGCTGATTTCTCTGCAGGGATGGATGACCTGCGACAGGACTTGTTTTGCCCTGCCATTTAGTATTCTAATCTGAAAAAAAAAAAAAAAAAAAAAAAAAAAAAGCTTAAGTCCTGAATTTTGTGAGATAATTCCTTTTCTAAAAGCAAGCATGCATCTCTTTATCTCTTTCCATTTTGCTGTTGTTCATTGCTTATTTGAATCAAAATCTTCAAGAAACTGCAAACAGATTCAATAAATCCAATCCCCTCAATTAAGTTTGAAATTGTCATGATCTGATTTTTGGCTGAGGTTAAAATCAAATTCTTCTGTATTTCAGTAGGATCTTTGATATTCTCATTATGGGACTTCATCTCAAAAGCATCTTCCAATATAACTTCCAAATCAAGTTCGCTATCATATGGGGTTCTTGTTGCCTAGCAACAGAAGCACATGACAGCAAACTTGATTTAAAAGGCAATAGTATCAACATTTGAAGTAGTATTTAAACATGAATAAACTTTTAAGAAAAGGAAAAACTTTCTTCCAAAAGCTCTCTATTATTTTGTCAGCAGCTTCTGTCAATGAATCCCCAATAATCCTTACTGCATATAGGATATTGCAAGTCTCCCAAAAATCTGCCAATATCTTTTTCTTACTAAATTTTACATCATTTTCCATCTTACTGTGTACTAAAGATCATGACATTTCAATGTCCTTTATAGGCCATCCAATCCTGTGATGAGGTCTTCCTTTCTTGTTTTAAGTTGCTTTTCTATTGGAATTAATTAAATGGTGGGAATATTCCAACATTCAACATAGGCTGCCCATAAATGTAGTGGGTCAATTAAGAGGTGGAGAATTCTTGAAGAAATCTGAAGATATGAATCTCCAGATTATGGAATTATGGAAGAAGTTATGGAATTTAAAATTGAACCCAAATTTCAAGGATAAAGTGTGACATAATTCCTTGCAATTGACTTACTTTTCCTTCTAAATCAGTGAAAGAAGGTTTGGATTTTCATCCAGAAATCAGATTCAAATCTAGATCCTAGCTCATGATTGAAATTAAATAATATTTGGTGGCAAGGCAATCTATATGCATTGAGATGCAAATTACTCTCATCTTACATACCAATTTATTGATAACATAAAAGCAGCATAACAGAATGTAGAGATTAAAGAAGTAATTTTATTATTGTTTCCAATATCTTCTAAATCCAATATTTACAAATTATATAAATAACAGAGTTAAAACATAAACTGGTTAGTTCTTTCCAAGTGTTGTTGTAAATAAAAATTATAAACATATAAAAACATCTCTATTATATAAGCCAAAAAGCTTTAAATAAAATGAAATTATCCATTAATTCACTAACTTTAGAAATATAACTAATTAATTTCTTTATAAATTTCTGATTATTATTATAAGATTTCTTAACAATTTTTAGTTCTTGAGAATCAAAAATCTGAAATTGTAACTCTAATGAATTCCTGAAAATTAGAATATATTTTATTTCTTTTAAAGAAATATATCAGCCTAATTAGATTTATGAAAATAAAATTGATCAATGTTTTTGATCTTAGCAATTCGTCATCATTAGTAAATAGTACATTGAATAATAATATCTGACAAAATTTACTGATGATGACCAATTGCCAAGATCAAAAACATTAGTTTTATGAAAATAAAATTGATTAATCCTTCTAATTAGACTGATATACAAGATATAGCTATTAAATAACCAGATAAGAACTATAAATGGAATTTTATTAAAATACTGTATGTTTAACTTTTATTCCCTTAAATACAGTTCCCTTCCATGTCAATATATTGCTGCATTCATTTTTCCACTGTTCAAAACAATGATGCAAGTCCATTTCTGTCAGGCTTTTAAACACTACTGTTTTTGCTTTGACTGCCTCAATGGACTCAAAACAGGTCCTTTTAGCACATTTTTTATCTTGATAAAAATAAATAAATAAATCACAGGATGCCAAATCTGGGAACAAAGCATAAAATGCCTTGTGTGGCTGGAATAGTGTTCTGGTGGAGAATCTATTTAGGAAAATGCTCTATGATTCATGGAGATCATTATCTCCATGGACCCATCATTAGTTCCTAATGATCCATGGACGGTTCTATGTGGCCATTCATGGGATCACCAGGAACCAACTCACAAGGAGAGGACACAGCTGACTATCCACCGATTTTGATAGAAACTGAACTGATGTAATCTAGAACAAAAAATATCGAATACATGTCCAGAAACTGAACTGATGTAATCTAGAACAAAAATATCGAATACGTGTCCGGGCGTTTGTGCCAATACGCCTTATAAATAAAAATATTAGAGTTTAAAATTTAGGTTCGGCAAGTTTAAGAAATAAGAAAGAGAAAAAGAGCGCTTCTAACGCTACACTCATAGCATAGTGTATTCTGGCCGATCCCGTAATCTCAAGGTTGCGGCTTCGAGGCCCCCCTCTCTAAAAGGCTATTAACTTGGTCTAAACATGCTTCCAAAAAACATGGCACATGTTTCCAAAACACAAAATAGAAAAATGAAAGAACGAAAGAAAGTTGAAGTACTGAAAAAGAAATCACTAAGAAATTGTTAAAAAATAATAAAATATGACTTAATATATAAAAAAAACAGCAACTAAAGTTTCACAACCACCGGGTACATTCTTATTTTAATTTTAAATATGTATATGTCACATATTTATATACTGTATATATGGTCCCTAGAACCATAAGAAATGAAAAAAATTCATTGTTAATAACTCATTCTAGAATTGCCTTGCCCCCCTTAAAAATCAAATTGCACCCTTTGGGGCGTGCATCCCACGTAGGTGGAATGTATCCCCTGCATTAAACGGGGTCTTACTGTATTTAAACTAAACTAAAAGAAATTATCATCCTCATCATCCATATTCCTTTTAATACCCAAAGAAATACAAGGTGTAGCTATTAAATAACCTGATTGCTCATGCAGGTAATTAACAAAGAGCCAATATAGAATAGGAGGAGGAAGATTGTTGAGTTTGAAGTTTTTTGCTAGAGTATAGTATGGTGGACTGAGCTGATTAAATCATGCATGCACATCAGTGTTAGTGGAAATAATTACATTGTGTTGCCAAAGTCATTTTTCAAAGATCAAAAAAGCTCAAATGAGCAAATCAAAACTGAAAGCATTGTTGTTTTTTTCCCTTTATTCAAAGGGTGTAAATTCTTGTCTGACGAGAGGACACAGCTGACTACCCACCGATTTTGATGAAACTGAACTGATGTAATCTAGAACAAAAGATCATGATCAATGGAAATAAAACACCTTGCTTAACTTTCAGTCTAAAGTTCACAGAAAATATAGCACATAAAGCAGTATAAATATATAGTTTTTTTATTAAACAAAAACATTTTCAATACCAACAGTATCATCATCATTGTACACAGAATTAAGATTCAAGTGGTTCTAGAATAGAACAAAAAATTAGAACATTCTTTAAAATTTAAAAGGGCTAACAATTATAAAAATAAAGTAAAATACAGAAAAAATAAATTAAATAAAAATATATAACAGGAATTACAAGATTAAACTATTCATTTAAGAGGCTAATTTCCAATCAAATAAGATAAAAAATTATTTAAAAAAGTATTTAAATAAAAATTTATTTAAATAATGCCCAGGTCTGGTATATAGTACTGAAAAAAAAATATTAAGAATTTCTATTACAGATAATAAAACTGCAAACAAATTTATTTAACCCTAATAAAATCTTTCTCTCTCCTTTTTTTTTATAAATATTTTAAAATTTAATAATAATAAAAAGTAAGAGTCTTACCATCTCTTGTTCTGAATTATTTGATGATTTTCCTTTTTCATCATGAACTGGTTCTAATATGAGAAATTAACAAATTTTATGTTATATTTAATATTTTGAATAAAAAGTTTCTAAGTTTTATGCATAAATTTAAACATTTATTTACTGGTAGTATTATGATTTTGATTGGAAGATGCCGGAGTAGTAACTGGCATAAGTGCTTGTCTAATAGTCACTTCCCAACTATGAGCTGAATTTGGATCATCTCCAACATAATAATCAATATTAGCAGTACGAAGCTCAAAATAATGTCTGTGCTTTCCAGTTTCATTGTTCAAAGTTGACTTAGCTGATTCGACAGCTAAAATTTCTGACAATGGAATATCCTATGAAAATGCAGTTTAATATCCTATTAGTTTTAAGTTTCAAAAATTCATTTAATATTAATATGATTTGAATAGAGTTTTGTTAAAATTAATTTTTAAAAGTATCATGTAATAATTTAGATTCTTTAAAAATTCTAGAAAAAAATACTGAAAACTTAGAGTGAATATTTTAAACAATTTATGCTAGCTATTTGCTATTATGCATGCTAATGTTTGATAAATATAGTTAGTTCTCAGTTTATAAGTTCCTGCTTTCTAAGTTCCTACATTTACAAGTTCTTTTTCATGTATGAAATATTAATAAAATAAAAAATATAAACATAATTGTAATAAATAAATGCTAAACATTCATAAATACAGCATCTCAAGTCACATATATAATTATACAATGTACAGGACCGTGTGGTGCTATGAGGCAGAGAGGCAGCCGTCTCGGGCAGCATAAGCAGCAAAATCAAAATGCAATTTGAACCATTCAATAATTAAAAACTTTACGCAACGCTTTTCTATATTGATCTATGTTGATAGTTCTGCTTTAAGCTTACAATTATTGACAATATTTGATTTTAATGTTATTCTGTCTCGAGAAGTGGAATTATTGACAATATTTGATTTTAATGTTAGTTTGTCTCGAGAAGTAATAAGTGTTTGTGTTGTGTTTAAATCAGTAAATCAAAATAAAACAAAATCTGAACTAGCTAATAGTACCTGAAAATAAAATTAAAGATACAGGAGCGCTTTCGGACTGGAGTGCCCCTCTTCAGCTGCACAGAGAAAGTGAGCGTTAGCAGAGAACTTAACAGAGAATGGAATATCTGTAAATTGTGAAATATATATGTGTAAATTGTTGAATGTTAAATGTAAATTGTAATTTAAACCCCAAGTGTCAGGTGAATGGTAAAAACAAGCAGGTTGTGCATGTGGGATAAAATGTTAAGCAAAAAGGGGTGGAAATAGAGTGATAACAAATACAAAATTTATGTTTTCATATTGTCAAAATAAAAATAGCATTCGTACATTTTGTGCAGTTTTTTTTAAATCACAAACGAAGGTTATTCGAAATGCCGCTCCTTAAAAACATTTAAGGGGCGGCATTTCGAAGATTTGCCTCATACTGAGAAAATCTACCGCACGGTCCTGACAATGTAGTACCAATAGGTTCATAATATACACTCTGTTATCTGCTTCAATATCAGACAGATCAAAAATAGTATTAGTACACTTTGTACATATCATAGTTTCATTGGATAATTATGTATATATTTTTCATTCCTGGATTATGACTAAAGCAGTAGTTCATCTAAATAAAAATCATATAAAAATTATTCATCATCATCTTATTTGTCAATGATGAGGATGAATAAAAATTTTTTAAAATTTGTATGACAAATAATTTCATTATTATTATAATTTGCTTGACATTAAATTAAGAAAATTATAATTAAGTTTGTTATTTAATGCAAAAACCATTGTTTTGTTGACATTTATTTAACATTATTATGGCAAATTTTATTGTTGAGAATATAACCTATTTTTAACATTATGTCTATGAGAAGTAAATACCCACTTTATGAATTCTTATTTTATGAGTATGTTCCAGAAAAAGATTAAATCAAAAAGTTGGGAACTAATTATATTTAGAAATAAATGAAATATATGTAATAAAATTATATATATTTATTTATTTACTTAGTGAACGATAAAATTTCCTAGGAATCCCCCCATCCCTGGAGGTATGTAATGGACAAAAAAGGAAGATCGCCACAGTGATGACACTAAGCTTTCTTCCAAAAAGAAAATTTTTTTAAGACTATTAGAAATACTACTAGCCAATTTTAATTTTAATTTTTTGTTGTAATTTCTCGGTATATTACCTTTGTGCTTTTAAAGTTAAATGTATATTTATATTAATTTTTTAATATTTCTCTTTGCTAGAACTTGTTTCTAAAATATTTATAAGAAAAACATGTATATATGTAAAATTTTTAACTTGTATCCTTTTGTAACAAAAGATGGTTGCCATAGCAACATATTTACTTATTCTTTCTATTCGAATTATGTTCAAATTTGGAACATTTGTACCTGAAGATGGCACAAAGCTGAAAATGTTAGTCTTATTTGTTTATAAATAAAAAGGTTTTTTTCAATTTGCTTAGCTGCTAAGTGCGCTAGAACTTTTTAATTGAAGTAATAAAATTATTTTATTTAAATGATTATTTGTAAAATTTAATAGATTATTCACTAATCAAGGCTAAGTGATGATATCTAATTAACCTTTTAATTCCAAAAAAAGACAATGTGTAGTTTATAAAATTAAGAAATTAATTAAATTATTGATTTGTCATCATCATCATATCCATATCCTCATGGGAGGTTGGATAGCACTCAAACAACATGCTTGCATCACTGATTAAATGATGCTACACTTTCCTATCCCAATATACTATACCTATTTTCTCCATAGTCAATATCCTTCATATATATATACCTCTTAGTCATACTCTTAAATCCATATCTCCTTAGCTATTCATCCACTTATTCTCTTCAGTCTTTAAAAAATATGTATAATTAAAAGATCCCAAATCTAATACTGTAAATTTAATACTGCTATTAATAATAATCTTCTATGATTAAAAGGTGATATTGGTAGGATTCTTCTTTGACTACCTTTCATTTTTGAGGTGTTGCATGCACCTATTAAATGATACTATTATATGATGAAATACATGTTAATATCATTCACATGATATTAACATCAACTTCGTCGAGCATGAAAAAAGTGACAGGCATTAAGGCGCACTCTAACATGACTTATTATTCATAGATGCCAAAATGCAAGGCAGTCAAAGTAGAAGTATTATATAGACCTCCAAGTGTCATGCGATTCGCGAGACAGTCCCGCATTTCTTGAAGAATCCCGCCGTCCTGCCTGCGACAGTCAAATGTCACGCTTTTAGGCCGTTTCGTTTTCTTTTTGTTTTGTTATTGGCGATAAATTTGATAAAATATTTAGTAAACATTATACTTATACAGTTTAATATTGATGTTGGTAGGTAGTATATGATGAATTTATTGACTATAAAATCATAATCATAACATTTCCGCACAATATTGAAATGAGCATCAAATGTGATTCTGGAACTATAGATGTACTAAGGATGGATTTGCTATGGTTCTTACTTTCAAAACAATTGAAGCCATCTGGGAATCTACAATTCAAAAATCTCAGTAAGATTGCTATATTAGTTTTGACACTACCTCATTCAAATGCTGATTCAGAAACGGTTTTTTTGTCATTAAAAGGATCAAGACAGACAGTCGGAGTACACGGAACAATGAGACACTATCAAACTTAAAAGTTAGTCTATGCAAAGATAAACAAATTTTCTAAAGAAGCATATTTTAACATGCAGATTAGCGATAGTTCACTAACAAAATGTAAATCAGCTATGTGGATATATAATAAAGCAAAAAAAAAAAATATTATAAAGCACATACTAATTCGAAAGATTGGACATACGTAGATTAAACATCAAAAAATGAAAAATAAATGATTTGTCCAGCAAATGACTTGTATGTCCAGCATTTTGACCCATTGTGTCCAGCAAATGAAGTGTGAGACCTTGGAGGGTCTAATTATATGATATTTACCTTGATATCATATAATCATTGTGTCCAGCAAATGAAGTGTGAGACCTTGGAGGGTCTAATTATATGATATTTACCTATTTATTTATCATTCAATTTAGGGAAATTTAGTTTTGCTGAAGGTGTATTAAGCTCCAATTGAATTCATATTATCAGTTAGCAATTAACTATGAAATTTCAACTGAACTGATAGGCCATCAAGAGAAAATTTGCAGCATATTTCACTAATTGTTTTGCTGCTGAGATATAAAAAATCAATTTTTAAAAAAAAGTTTAATTCAAAATCACAGTTAATATACTATGATCTTGCAAAATCCATCTAAGTATTGTAGATTATTGATAATTATTTCTTTTAAAACTATAAAATTCAACTGTTCATTAATTGTATTATAAAGAAAGTAGAAATCTCCCTTTACAGAAATGACAGCTCAGATTAAAAATATTCATGGTTCATAGTAATTAAAATTATTCATCATTTCAAATGCTGTAAACTAGAAATGTTTACAAGTACAAATAGTTCTTTACTTGGATTAGTTGAAGAATGTCTACAACTTTAGTAGTTCTTGACTAGTTAATTCATTCCAGAAGTGTGCTTGTAAAACAAATTTATTTCCCATAGATGTAATGCTAAAAATGAGTTTCATTCTCAGCAAAGAAGTTTGGCCATAATAAAATTAAGTAAAAATCAACAGAGGAATGGTTTATGATTAAACAATAATTTATTTATCTAAAGAAATGAAAGCATGCCCTTTAAAATCAAATATCGTATAATAATAATAAAATTATTTATGCCATATAAGTGTTAGTTTTTATTCATCAACAGATGAATATATGACCATTTATACAAATGAACTACTACTTTAGAACAATCTGAATGAAAGTTATTTACATAATATGCCAGTGAATCCTGGCTGGCCAAAAAGTGCTCTATCCTTGCTTTTTGGTCCATTTTGACTTTTTATACTTGTCATCATTTTATAATAGACAAACAGTGTTTACTATAATCTTATCATAAGTTGTGTAGCTACATACATGGTTTGAAATGCTGTATTTATGAATATTTAGAATTTACTGTATATATTGAAATTAATGTTAATATTTTTTATTTTGTTTATACTTCAGATACTTCATAAATTGAAAAAACTTATTGGAAAAAAACGAGTTACCTATATATTAAACATTATACTATGCAGTTAATGATTCTCAAAAAATTGTCTGTAAATACTGATAAGAATTTAGAACATTTATTCATGTGAAGTTTCAGTAAGCTAGATATTCATGCCCAAAAATTAATAATAGCAGAATCTAGTCATTACTTCACTTGCAATTATATATCAGAATCATTTAACAGAATAGATAAAATATAAATAAACAATAGTACAAAAGCAGATTTAAACTTAATAGTTCTTTAATTATTATTAAAAAGTAATAATGTTTTCAGCTCCAATATAATCCTTTATCAGTTACATACATTTACTAAAATAAAAAGAATGTTAAAAAATTGATTAAAGTATAATTCAATTACAAAGTTCACATGCATTCTTATAATTCAAACATGATTGTTTAAAAAACATTATATGAAATAACAGAGTGAATAAAAATTAATGTGAAACATTAATTCCGTATAATAATTAAAAAGGTTTATATATTGTTAATAATAAATTAAATAAATATTAAATACAAGCCAGTAACAAGTATGTATTATGACTCATAATGGAGCCAAAAACACTATTACTGTTTAATAAAATTCAAGGATTATTAAGTTTAAACCTACTTTTGTGCTGTTATATATCTATTTTTCAAGTATAGCAGAGATTTTTAAGAATACATTTAATGAAATAGATAAAAGATATTAATAGTAACACATATTATCTTAACATTCTATTGTTCTATTCTTTTAATATTTTCTCACTTATATTGAGTAAAAGAATATTAGATTTCTACAAAATTAAATTATTTCATTATCTTCTATATTCTAATCTTTTGCTTAATATAACATAAAACCACAAGAAAGTCATCACTGTCAGCAAGAAAAACATAATTATTAACCTGTCAATGCTCTGCAGACTATTAATGTGTACTGGACCATTCTTGATGGTAGATTTATTGAAAAATTTTTTTTTTTAATTTTCTAAATTAGAATTTGCCTAAATTTTTGGAAAGGACCTAGAGAAAAATTAGAATTTTCCTCCAAGTCTTTCCCGAAGTAGTTATAACGTTTTGCAAAGCATAAAAATCAAATGAGAAAAAATATCAAGACTGTCAGTCCATAGGACATAAGAAGCAGAAAACTTGTCAGCTAAATTAACAGCTTCTGCTTTCTATTCAAAGGATCTAGGATCAAATTTTGATCTTATACCTCAGAAAATTTTCTGAGAACCATCATTCTGCATATTCTATAGTTTTCTTGACTTTACCACTTGTAATACACTCCAAGCCCAATCACATCACTTGATAATCAACCAATGATTGGGAAATGGTGTTAAAAAAAATAATTTTCATTCTACAGATGATTTCATTCTACATTCTGCAAATGTAATGCAGCATTATACATTCCACTTTTGTTTTCATTTTATCATTTTCTTTTACAAAAGTAAAAAACAAATCTTTAGCAGTCAAAAATTATATTTCTATATATGGGATATAGATTATTTGATTTTCTAGAAATGTTTCTATATGACATAGAAATAAATCATAATTTTTATAAATAAAAATGTTCAATTATGCCTAAAAACAATTATTGATTCCCTTTTAACTTTGTTTTCATAATGATTACATCAACAAGTGATATTAATACCTACATATAACTTAACATTCAACAGGCATTTTATATTAGAAATTACTTATTGATTATAACGAAAAACTGTGCCAATGAAAATGCTAAGTAATTCATCAAATTTTGGAAACTGACATCAAGTTTGAAAATTGTATTCAATATAAGCAAATGTTATTTTTCAACCTTTATAAACAATACGCTAATATAATGAATTCTAATTAAAATGCAATGCAACTATCTTATATTTCATTATAAAATTGCAAATTAAAAAATGTCATATTGAAAGTGAAATGGATTACATAATTTATAGATTTGAAACTAATTTTAATATATTTTAATACTCACTGTCTTCCTCTATTTTAATATTAAATCATACAGATTTACTTAAAATTTCATAACTAAAGCACATTTTTTATCTTTTTTTGAATGTTTTTCTCTTCAAATTGACTTCAAGATGGATGACAAATATCATAAACTTGATAACAGATGGCGATCTCGACAGCATACAAAATAACTTTTTAATTATTATAAATATGTTTCTTCAAAAATATAGATGAAAATAATATACTGTACTGTATATTTATATAATAGTATTAATTAATTTAATTGCATTTAAATTATTTTTAAGTTTGGAGCTTAAATTCTCTTTCCAATCAGAATTTTTTAATATACTGTATTTTAGTTTAATATTGAATTATGATCTAGATATTTTCAGAAAAAATTTATATTTAAAATTATAATTTTGTATAATTTTATGCATAGATATAGTTATTTTATAAATTAATCGGATTTTTATTGTTGTCTAATCAAGACTGTTCATGAAACTTTCAGTTATAAATGATCAAGGATCCTTGGTACGGTATAGGCCTATTGTTTACATCAGATCTTCCAGTTTCTGTTAGTTCCACTATTTATTTATAAATATTTAAATTAATTAATATATATCCGTTAATATTTATCAAACATTTACTTATTATGTTCATTTTAAAAACTTTTTATTCAAATTACATTGATGCGCAGCATGAAAAGAATATAGTAAAAAATTTATTTATTCATGTATAAATTATACGAATTTATGGTTGTAAAACACTTAACTGAACAAGCAGTTCAGTATTGGTAAGAACTAAAATTGGCCTACTTTCCGAAGGTGTCCTTTATTGTCGAATAATCAAAGTTAAGAAATTAAAATATGTTATCAAATTAATCTTTAAAGGCTTTATGTTCAATGGATTAAAAATGATTCTTTCGGAAATGGATAGCACGAACAAAGGAACAAATCAATATATGCAGCAATGTGCATTCTGATATCGCAAGATGATATAAATCTGTGAGTAGCTATCACAAACCTATTTGGGTTTTAATTTAATAAAAAATAAATACAGTAAAGTATCCGCATTTATTTAGCATTGAAATCCATTGATTCTGTGTGTCCAATTCTTGGTCCAAATTTAGCATTGATTTAACCAGTATAAATGTAATGATGACGTCACATCGCTAAGTTGATGACATCACGCATTGTATGCTATCGTAACGTCATAAATTATCGGTTTTGTGCTATAATCTATTATTACATCATGATAACGTCAAATAGGGACTGTGACGTAATTATGATAGATATTGATAGATGGCAATATATTAAGAAATCAGGTAAGCCCTGAACCATATGCAAGGATGTTTTATACATACTGGATGGACTGCTCAATGTTAGAAAAACGAAGGATGTTGTGGCCGAAACGTTGTAATTTCGGCTAGCAACATGGCAGATGTGAACGTAAATTCAATAATATAGCAAATTGACTTTGTGTTAATGGCCAGACGTATACATTTATTTTAATAAGTGTGATGAGACTGATGACTAGATCCTAATAATTAATAGAACGGGTGTAGTATCCAATATGGAGAATTAAACCATATTATTATTATAATTTTTTATAAATACACGTTTTAGATAATTTCGAATGAAGTGCTCAAAATACTTCAAATTTCGCGTTTTCCTAACTGTTTAATGTTTCGAAGGAGGAGAAAAATACATTTAAAGGCCATCGAGGGTGAATTCTCAAAAAAAAAAAAAAAATTATTGCATGTATTTTATGCTAAAAAAAATGCTGTTATGAAAAAATAACAAGCACAAATGAAGAGAGTGAATAAAATTTTATTTTTTGATAAAGATTATAATCAAACAATAAACAAGGGCATAATTATATATTAATACTAAATAATAGCACTATTAATACCAAATAATAAAATATAATATTTCTTTACCTTTGAAAAGTTCTATTTCCAAGTAAAAGGTATTTCCTATCTTCTATCACCTCGTCTTTGCTCATTATTACATCCATATGCTAAGCAATATATACCAATAACGCAAGAAAACAGAAAAAACACACTACAAATAGCAAGAAATGTTATATTCAGCGAACGACTTAGCGCATGTGGTTCCTACAATGTGATTGTCAGCGGTTTCGTTCGTGCTGCCAACTGGCCATTAGAGCAGTCCTCCAGTCTGTATAAAACATGCTTGGTCATATGGGCCATATGTTACCCTCATATGGTTATATGTTACCCTCTACAACAGGGGTGGACAACCTTTTTTAATAGGAGGGCATATTTCAGAAATGCGGGAGTTCGGCGGGCACCGTAGCACGCAGTGGCAGGATAGAGTATACGAGGATAGGGGGACAGAAAATAATTCACTAATACTCAAGGCTTCTCGGCGTAAGGAGCAAATGTACAGGAATTTAGGCACCTAAATTTGAGGCTGCTTTCAAGCATAGAGTCACATTCTTCTGTGCTATCTGCAGACTGAGCAAGGATAGGTAATGAGACTTTTCCGGCAGATCGACACAGAGATTACTTTTGGTAACAAACAACTTCCTTTATTAGAGAGAGAGAAAGTTTATATTAGTAACAGTATTTTTGCAGCTCAGCGGGAATCCACGAATAAGAGCGAAAGCTCCGCGAAAATCGATTTTTGGTTACAAATAAATTTCCGCGAATAGTCGAATATGGAATCCGCGAATAACGAGAATCGACTGTACTTCCTATGACCTAGAAAGTTGAAATTTGGAGATTTTATAAGAGAACTATTTTTTTTCAACAGATGATGCCACTTTCCACTCAGTAAGAGTATTAAGTGGCGGGGCGAAACAAGCCCTTTCACACGCTGCCCACCCTTGCGGAAGGGTCAGCCGGATTGTGGAGAACGGGGATCGACGGGCCGGGCCCAGACCCCATGATAAATATTTTCAAGGGGTGGGACCCGAGATTCGAACCCAGGTCCTACAGAGTGGAAAGCCGAAGCGTTTCCACGCAGCCAATCCGGCCGACATAGGAGGACTATTGAATTAGTTTGGAAAAATATGGCAATCAGAAATTCCATCCCAAAAGTATAGAAAAGGTGAAAGCTAAATATCCAATATTTATTTTATAGCTTAAAAATCGTTATTTCTTCACAATTTGAGTATTTCATACTGAGAAAAATATTCCCTCATATATTGGTTGAAAAAGTTTATACTCAAAAGAAGGTCAGGAAAGTGGCGGCGCCAAATTTGACAGATTTTTAATGCTAGTCCTATTTTGACAGAAATCAGTATATTGGAGTTTTGGGGTTACAAAATAGGAATCTGATGATAGTTTTTTTTCAATTCAAAATCGCGGATCCAATATAGCGGCCCAAATTCAACGAATATTTTAATTTAGTCTGACTTTTTTGTATTGTTGGCTGGATTGACTATCTGGAAATACTATAGCTTTCCATTCAGTGGACTTAGGCTCGAATTCGGGTTTCATTCCTTAAAAAGCATTTGGTGGTCTGAGTTTGTGCTATCGATTGTCATTTTGAATAGCCTGCCATTCTTTGATGTAAGCGGTTTATGGCAGGCCTCAATTCGTCCACTTAGTAAGTAATCCGTAATCAACAGATTGAAAAATAATATTAATTATTGAGAAAAAGATACAGCGTTATATTGTCATAAATACAGTCAAACCCCGATAAGACGCCCCCCATTAAGCAGCAATCCTCGCTGACCGCCAAGAAATTTGGCGGAACGGATTTTTCCTATGTTAATGGAATAGGCAAACCCTAATAAGACATCATCCGTCATCCGCCAATAGAAACGTCTAAACAAATCACAGATTTCTATACCATAAATAGCCTGCTTTTTATTGTTCTTCCCTAACCTTTGTGAGGCTGACCTTGAGCTGACTGGAAGCCGTTGAACAAAGGAAACCGCTAGGAATAAAGACAGAGTCTACGTTCGCTGAGTCGTTAGTTGAATACATTTCTTGCTATTTGTGATTGCTTTTTTTGTTTTTTTTTGCGTTATTGGTATATATTGTTTAGCATATGGATGTAAGAATGAGCAAATACGAGGTGATAGAAGGTAGGAAATGCTTTTCATTTGGAAAGATTCTATTTTCACTGCTTAAAATAAGAAATTGATGTTGTTGTATTTACAACAACTGTATTCGATTTAATAGATAATTAAAGGTATGTAATAATTTAAGATTGAAACAAATTCTAAGCTTAAACATTAGAAATATTCAATAAGCATTCATATATTCATCTATTTTATCGCATTATAGCAGGTAAACTAAAATGTTACCTTATATTATTTTGTATTAATAGTGCTATTATTTGATATTAATAGTGGTATTTTTTTCTCTTAATAGTGTAATTATGTTCTTGTTTATTGTTTGATTATAATCTTTGTCAATAAAATAATATTTTATTCATTCTGTTTGTGTTTGTTATTTTTTCATAACTTTACATTTTTTAGCATAAATACATATAATAATGGTTTTTTTTGACAATTCACCTTCGATGGCCTTTAAATCTATTTTTATCCTTCCTCGAAACATTAAACGATTAGAAAAATGCGAAAATTGGAATATTTTGACCACTTTATTCGAATTATCAAAACATATATATTTATAAAAAATTATAATAAAAAAATGGTTCAATATCCCATTTTTGGGTACTACACCCTTTTTAGTAACTATTAGGATCTGTTCATCACATTTTTTAAAATAAGTGGGTTACGTCTGGCCACCAAAATAAAGTCAATTTACTATAGCGTTGAATATACATTCGTGAAAGTACCCCACCGTTTACCTTCACTTTTAAACAATGACCAGGCCATCTATGTATAGAAATCTGTGAAACAAATACAGTATTTCTTTTTGCTATTGTATTTGTCCTCGTTAATCCACCAGGGGTATGTAAGGTGTCTTATATTCCGAAGCTCATCAGTACTGTATATACAGTATTAAAAGCTCTCTGGATTCATTTGTAACCAGGGGTAGGAGAGATGGAGTTAACGGTTAATGATGTGTCTCTTTAACCTGGTTCACACCTAGGTTGTAGAAGTTTTAAAAACGCAAGAACCAGATCTTTCCATCGTTTATTGCGTACAGATCAAAATAAAGATACTGTACAGTAAGCTGTGTACATTGTTTTTTACAGAGAACTCAAAGTAGAGGATCACAACAGTAGTTGGACATGTTTTCTATATAGTACTGTATATATACAGTACTGTAAATTATGCAGTTTTTTAGAAATGTTAAGTTTGGATGATAAATATTAACTCAGGTAAACTTTTAATGCAGTTTTTTAGAAATGTTAAGTTTGAATGCTAAATATAAATGTACTGTATTTTATTAAATTTAATAAATTCAGAGTTCATTTTCATTTCTATACCACACCTGTTTTCGATAAACCGCCAACCCCGATTAGCCGCCAAAATCGTCCCCAAACGAATGGTGGCGTCTTATCGGGGTGTGACTGTATTTACGCCGCTTGAAGAGTTAAGTAAAATGAAATGAATAAACTGATTTATTATAGTGAGTTTAACTGCTATTTTTCTTTTATTTTAAAAGTACATTTTAAGTTTATAAATATAGAAATTAAATTTTATAATTAAAACATAATGTTATTTTTTTAATTACTGTATTTTCTTTTAAAAGGAAAGGTTTTAATAAGATAAAACAAAAATTAATTAATATATTAAGAGGATTAAATTTCCTCTACTTCGTATTAAATATGAGGCAAATCATCAGTCCTACAGAAAATACATAAAATTAGTTTTGATCAATAATCAGTTTTCTATATAGAGTGGATCGGGGGAAGATGGTAATCGGAGGAAGATGCTTATTTTTCTCTAAATCTTTAGTATTTAAACAGGTGGCGATAAAAGGTGGTTTATTATAACCTCCTATAAGTCCGCCAAAAATATAGATGATAGCTATTATCAGGTTATCAATTACTCGCGTTAGAAATCGAAAAGTTTCCAGCGAGTGTTGAAATTTTCATCAAAAATTATACAGTCACTTTTTGAAGTGTTATTATTAATCGTAATAATATCATCAAAGTAAAAACTGTTAAATCCACTTTCCTAAGTGTTTAGATAGCTTATTTTATATGGACAAATGGACAACTCCTACATCTTTCTTAATTAAAAGAGATTGCTCTATATCAACTTTTGATTTTCGAGATAGGGAGCCACACTAAAGCCATCAAAGAGTTGAATGTGGCTCAAAAACCGCAACTTAACCACCGTGGATGTATACAATATCTAAATAGCTGATTTTATTTAATTCTTGTAATTTTATAGAATTTAATAATTTATTCTAGTAAAATATACATGGTATAGTGAACAAGAAGTTTGTTGGATGATTTAGAGTTAATTTTGGCTATTTATTATAGTGAATATGCAGTGGCATCTTATCCGGAATATTCGGGGTAAGATGACTAATTGTACATCTTACCCGGAATATTCGGGGTAAGATGACTAATTGTAACATTTTGTTCATTTTTGCTATTTATTTAAGTCAATATCATCCAAAAACTCAGTGGGCATTCTTACCCGGAATATTCGGGGTAAGATGACTAATTGTAACTTTTTTTTTAAATTATAAAAAAATTACCCGATTGCTATATCAAAGATTTTGATGGAGTCATATATGCATAACACTTGTAAGCTACAAAAAATATGAAAGGAAAATATTCAAATTTAATATGAGTTTTAGGATAATATGAAAGGAAAATATTCAAATTTAATATGAGTTTTAGGGTCAAAAAGCTTAAGTATGGCGACTTCCCCCGATCCACTATATATATATATATTGTAGATAATTATTTTAGTGTTCAGTTGCAATAATTTAAATTGCTAGCTTATTTTTCAGTAAAGTATTATACTGTATATATATATATATATATAATAGGCCAAGTCTGTGACAGACATTACAAAATTCAATGAATGACTCATTGAATTCATACAGCACTATTGTATTATCTTAAATCGATAGTGAATAGACAAAAATTGTCACGATTTTTATCTCAGAATAACAATACGATACAAAAATACAGTAATCAAAAATCATAAAATCATTTATGAAAGTTCTTTTATATAAAAGTCTTGATGAAATATATTAAAATTATTTAATTAAAGTCATTTTTAATATAATTGTTTATAGTATAATCTAACTTAAGATAATCAGAATATTTAAATAATATTACATTTGATTTATTAGTGAAAATCATTATTTGGAATTTCTATGATGCCATTTTTTTGTTTTAAATTTAAGAACAATAATTTTATATGTTATAGGCGAAACTACGGGATAGTTGGGAACACTTAATACTTCTTGATTTATTAGTGAAAATCATTATTTGGAATTTCTATGATGCCATTTTTTTGTTTTAAAATTAAAGAACAATAATTTTATATGTTTCTGAAATGGTCATAGGCGAAACTACGGGATAGTTGGGAACACTTAATACTTTATTAAATAAATAAATTTCTTTATTGCTCTTATGGCTATGTATTTTATATTCTTCTTCATTTTTTATATAATTATTTTAATATTATTTTAAAATTGGTGTTGTGTATGCTTCTGGAAATGGTTAATCAATTCAACGACAGGAGAAAAGTAGGGATTCAAAGCAAACACTATGAATACCGTATAAATCTATAAGACAAGATAACGAACACATAATATTCGAATGGTTTTACACTATTTTTATCGATTAGCCATTCCGATCCTAAACTGATATTGTAAAATTTCTTACATATGTTTTGATTACAGTATCATAATGCCAATATTAATCCCACTTATTGCATCAGATTAAGTTATTTAAGATTTCTAATCCTCAAGAGAAAAATAAAGCGGACAATACAAGGCTATCATGGTTTAAACAAATCGTGATGAGACCGACTGATATATTAAAAGATGAGAAACCAATAAGTGGGCATTGAAGAATTGAGATTTCATCCCAATTCTTCACATGAAAAGCTATTGTTTTTTTACGTAATGCCAGACTGACATTAAACAGTATTATATTCTAAAATGGACTAACATGATGAAAAATAGTTAATATATCTTACATTTATTTGATGATACTAATATGCAAAATCATCTTATAATGAATCGTGTAAAAAAAGAAAATTAACGATATAAAAATTAAACTGCAAAAATATGAGATATTTATATTTATTGTGGAAAATATTTTATTAACATCTAATATGTAATTGAAAATAAATAAATATATGCTCTATACACATATCTATATATGTATATATTGTATATATAAATTACTATATACAGAGCTACAGTATTGTATATAATAAGTATCGCAAATAAAAATAATACTGTATTTTTAGAATCTTAATTAATAATTTCCATAAAAAGTTTTCGTTCAGTAATCTCTCTAGTGTTGAATCAGCATTACGAAATTCATAACAAATTATAACATGTCATTTAATTCCAACAAATTGTTTGCAAATCTTTTTATGACCATAAAACCAAAATAATTTATACATTAGTTTTATGGACATAAAAACATTTTCTTATTTGTAAATATCAGATTGCGTTTAAAAATAATTGATATAAAGTTTGAATTTTCAGCATCTGACAAAGTAGAATCAGAATCAGTATTGATTTTCTAAGTAAAAAGGTCTTCTTTTTTCTTCTTTTGTATGGTAAGCTTGGTGGCTAAATTTTGATTGCCTTTTTCCACTCAAATCGAGTACTAAGGGAGCTGTTCTGGGCCAAAATTAAAAACGAAAAGTAGAAAAAGCAAAGAACAAATTTGGAGATGGTCGAGTGGGGACCCCTGGTCCCCTTGATGTGGATTGACCCATATGTATTTTTTTAAAATCTATTGAATATTCTGAATTTTCATCATTGAGGACCAAAGCAGTAATGACATCAGCAAAATCTAATTGAGGTCCAAATTTCCATTTACAGAATTTTGGCTATGAGAAATTATGTTGAGAGTTGTTATGGATTTAAATTATGGCAAAAAACTTTGAATATATCTCTGTTATAAATTGGAGATCACAATATTAATATAACAATTTTTAAAATTCAATTTAGACTTGCTAGTATAATATTAATTTGAATAACATTAAAACAAACTTACAGAAAATCAAACATGGAGGTAATTTCATTCTATTAATCTGGTTGACAATTAAAATTATTAAAATCAGTTGTAGCTATAAGGAGAAAAACTTTTTGCTGTTTTTACTTAAAGTGAATGCTAGAATTTAGTATGTTTAAAAGTTTAATTAATAAAACATGAGGAAGCAAAAAATGATTTGTTCTGAATAACATTGTCTATAAGAATACTTGGTTTAATTCTCTCTTGCATTTTTATGAGCTATAGAAATTATAAATGTGAAGTTGTTTCCAATTTTTTTTCTAAAACATTCAATTTAATGTTAGAAAATATTGTGCAAATGCATGTTTTTTTTTTTTTGAAATGAGCTTTTTTATGAAATGTGATTCATTGCAAACATTTCAGAAAAAATTTGTGAATTGAAATGAAACTACTAACTGAAGAAACATTATAAGCTGACATAGTCACCATTATTTCAAAATTGTTAATGACTACAGTCATAAATATGAATTATTGCAAGTCAGGCACACACTATATTTGACAAAAAATATGCATTTAAAAATAAAAAGATGCATCATCTATAATGTAAGCTTATATTTTGCTTTTACTCTATATTACTCCATTAATAAAAATTTAAATAATTTAAAATACAGATAATTCTTGGTTTATGCACTCATGAATTTTCTAGATTTTACCAAATTTCAGTTTTTTTCAAATATGAAATATCAAAAAAATCAAAAATATGAACATTAATTGCAATAAGTAAATGCTAAATATTCATAAAAAGGCATATGAAACATCTATATAATTATGTAATACATATGAGGTGTGACTATAAAATTACAAGACTGATGCTACTACAGATGAACTATGCATGTCCCAAAGTCGTGTGATCAACAGCTGTGTAGCATGAAGTATTCTCTTTTGATTGCTGCCCCTCCTGTGTCTATAGACATATTAGTCTGGCCATGGCCTTCGTTTGTATAAGATCTATTTTTTTGTTTTGCTGGAAAAATAATAAGTGTTTTCGTATAGCAATGAATTGTTGTGAAATTTCATATGAAACTTTGAAAAACCACTACTGAAACTTATCTTTTGTTAAAAGAAGTATATGGCAATGAATGTTTATCACGTGCGCAGGTTTTTGAGTGGTTTAAGCATTTCCAAGATGGCCAAGAAGACAGTGAAGATGACGCATGCCCAGGATGCCCTTCCACGTCAAAAATGCATAAAAATATTGAAAAAAAATTGGTAATCTGATCTGACCATCTGTTAACTATTCATGCGATTGCTGAAACTGTAGGAATCAACAAAGAATCCATAAGCAAATTTTACATAAGAATTTTAACGTGCAAAAAGTATGTGCAAAAATGGTGCCGAAAATTCTCACAATTAAACAAAAAGAAGCTCGTGAAAATATTTGTACTGACACTTTAAATGCCATTGAAAATGACCCAAACTCCTTGGGAAGAGTGATAACATGTGACAAATCTTGGTTTTTTCACTTATGATCCAGAAATTAAGCATCAATCCATGCATTGGAAAAGCCCATCTTCCCTGAGAGCTAAAAAAGCTCGAATGAGCAAATCAAAATTCAAAGCAATGATGATTGTTTGTTTTTCGATATCCATGGAATTGTGTACCTTCACTGGATTCCCAAAGGTCAAACTGTTAATCACCATTACTACCTTGAGGTTCTTGCTCAACTCTGTGAAAAACTCTATATTCCTTTACTGGGGAGTTTTAGGGACTGTCTTTCATTAATTACTTCTCTCCCATTTATTTGAAATATCTATCTGTCCCTTTAGAATTGAAAATCCTAAAAGGGGTAAATGGGAGAGAAGTAATTAATGAAAGACAGTCCCTAAAACTCCCCCTATCCTGGAGATATGCTATGAAGCAATGAAAAGGTATAAATGTGAAAGACTGGGCCAATTAAGAAAAGGAAGAAAGACTGGACACTATTTTGTGAATTTTTACTGGTATTAGAGCTATAAGATAGTGCTGTAAACCCGGAAAATAAAAACTTATGAGATATTGTATATAGTTTAATGTTTTGTATTCTCAGAACTGTAGTATATATCCATGCAAGTGCTATTTTCATGTTTTGTTTTGCTTTTTATTCAAGTTGTGTTTTTATATATGTTATAAAATCTATAACATCAAATAATTTTTAAATTTTTAAGAATAGTACACTTTATAATGTTGTATTCGATTCTTAATGAATAGATACTGTATTCTAGAACTTTGTGATTTAAAAAAACTGTGATAAATGTAAGAGCTGATGAGGGCGTTATCACGCCAAAAACGTTTCTCATTAAAGTTTTTTCAAGCTTTAGTGTTGTAAATATTGGACTGCTCATTACTGCTGCCATTTTGTGTACTCTGTGAAAAACTCGGAAAAAAAAAGACCTGAATTGTGAAAAACAGTCATGGGTTCTTTATCAGGACAACACACCAGCTCACACTGCATTGTCTGTCAAGATGTTTCTAGCCAAGTATAACTTCCCAGTATTAGACTACCTGCCGTATTCGCCTTACCTGGCACCATATGACTTTTATCTGTTCCCCAAGGTCAAATCTGCATTAAAAGAAACAAGATTTCAGACAATTGAAGCTGTAAAGGAAACAGCGGCACACGTCATGAACAAGCTCACAGAAGAAGACTTCCAGCACTGTTTTAAAAAATGGAAAATTTGCATAGAGCAGTGTAGGGATAGAGAGGGGTGTATATTGAAGGGGATAATAATATATAAATATATAAACAAAATAAAATGTTTTACAGCATCAGTCTTGTTATTTTATAGCCACACCATGTAAATGTGAAAAAATGGGCCAAATTCTATTCTACTAATTTGTTTGGCCACCAAAAGAGTAGAAATCTAAAATGATGCCAAGTTTCATTCCAACTGCAATGTCAAAGAATGAGCTTAAAATACAGTGGGTGATTGGTTAACAAACATAATCCATTCTAAGATAATGCTCATTATCCATATTGTTCGTTAACCGATCTAAGCTAATTAATCACAAGCACTAATTGCAGTTGAGAATAATGACAGATTTTTTATTTAAAAACTAATGTTTTCAGTACAGTGTACCATCCTCATGTTCTACATTCAAGCACAGTTTCGAATGTTCAACAGCTTTTTTAACAGAATCTTAACAAAAAATTAAAAAACAAAACAAAAAAACAAAAATGTTGCTATGGTTAGTTTTGTTTTTTAATTTTTTGTTGAGATTGTTAAAAAAGCTGTTGGACATTCGAAAAATTGTGTTTGAATGTAAAACCTAAGGATGGTGCACTGTACAGAAAATCTTAGATTTTAAATAAAAAATCATCTATCATTATTCTCAATTGCAATTAGTGCTTGTGATTAATTAGCTTAGCTAAGGAGTTAAAGCAGTTGATTAGAATATGCACATTAACTGATCATCAATTTATCATAAGTTTTTATGGGAATTTAATTAATTTGTTCTAAAAACCTCAGTAAAAAATATAATTTTTTTTTTTTTTTTTTTAGTCGGAAAACCAAAAAAAAATAATTTTTTTTTTTTTTTTTTTGTTGTTATGTTTGTTAATATGTAATAACCATAATATATACATACATAGTTTTGCATTTTAATCTATTATGTTTATTTTCTGTTAAAGAATCTGACAAATGTTTATTGCTTTTCTCTCTTTTTCATGATTTTTTTGGAAGTGATTAAAAGCATTGTCGTTGTAGAGATCCCAAGCTTATTGACCTCATCCTGTATGGGTGCATTCTAAGACCAAAATGTTGTAAAATCTCTCTATTACTTTCTTTAATAAATCTTTGATTTGTTTTAAATTGTCTCTGAGGTCATTTTAATCAGGAAAAACTACTGTTCTCCATTTCTCCCATCCTTATCCATAAGTCCACAAATGCGCAAAGACTAAGCCTGTCATTCCGTTAGATTAGTTAAGCCGCCACATCCACCTGAGATATTTTTATCTGGTTGCAGCTACTTATAGAGCTCATCACAGGCTGACCAACACCCATGATAGGATCAACCAGATGGTTGAAGGATGAGGTTCAACGGGCCAGGCCAAGACCCCTTTTGAAAAATTAGAGAAGTGGGACCTGGATCCTCCAGGATGGTAAGCCACAGCTTTACCATGCAGGCATCCGGCCGACCTGTCATTCTGTCAGTTCCCGGATCCCACAGTTTTCTGTGAAGTGTTTGTTATCCGAATTTTGTTCGTTATACAAACATAAAAATCTTTCACGAAAGTATTTGTTATCTTTTTTGTTTGTTATCCGAACAGTTCGTTAACTGATCACCCACTGTACTGAAATAAATTCAATACAATGCCATTTCTTCAGGCTTACATATTGCAAGTTTTGAGTTATATTAAATTATTACCCAGCTATCATAGATATTAAAACTTGGCAAGTAAAAGCCTGAACATGTAATACTGTATTGAATTTATTTCAATATTTAAACCCCATTTTTTGACATTGAGGTTGGAATGGAATTTGACACCTTTTTTAGATTTCTATTTTTTTGGTGGCCAAACTAACTAGTAGAATAGAACTTGGCCCATTTTTTCATATTTATATTTTTAGTGGGATATCAATACTTTTTGCTAAGTTATATTGAATAAACACACTAAATAAATAATAATCTGTATCGAGAATGTCGCCATTTTTCAGATTATGTTTTGGTGAGGTATCAAAACTTTCTGTTAAGTTATTATACTGAATGATTACTTAATTTTGTTCTTATTCTAGATACAAGATTGCCTGAAATAGAACTCTCTCTCTCACTACTACTACTGAACTTGGTTTTATCATTTTCGGGGTATCAAATAATAAATCTAAATCCTTTGTTCATTTACTGGTTGTCTAAATACTGAAAATTTGGCCTTCAGTGTTTTCAGATTTGATATTATTTCTTCAGGTTCCTCAAGAAACTTATGAAATGACTTTTCCATGGCTTCTTTTAGATCATTGCTCTGATTAAGAGTTTCTCTGTCTCTGATATATTCATCTCTAAAATCAGTTTCTGTATGAGAATTTGGATATATTCTAGAACAGTGCTTCTTAAAGTGTGGGTCACAAACCTACGTGGGGTCGCGTAACTAATTTGGGGTTGCAGAAATTTTAGCAAATGTTTTAATTCATATTCCTAGTTCATATACCTCTATACCCAGGATCACGAAAATATTTGCTTTGGTGAAAGGGGTCGCCAAATGAAAAAGTTTGAAAAGTGCTGTTCTAGACAATATTTTTCCAGAACTTAATATCAAGTTTTGAAGCTAGTGGAAATAGTCTCAATCTCTTTGTTGAAATGCTTTGCAGATTTTGCAAATATAGAAAAAGTTTATTGCAATTTTAAGCTTGAAATTTTTACAGGGCCCTAAGGAAATAAAGCTTAACAATGTATATAATTTTTGTGTTACTAGCTTAAACAGAAGTGAAATTATTGAGGTGGCAAATAGAAGTTGATTTGTGTAAATATACACATGATGCGCACTGCTGTACACCTAGATTTCACTCTGAAGCAATCAAGCACATTGTTATATAGCAATCTTTTTTAATAAATATATACGTATATCCTCCTGGATCACAATGTAGAGTTTAACTAACATGAATTTTTATTTTAAAGATTTGTGTTAGTTGAACTCTACATCATGGTCTGATTGAATGCATGTATATATTCATTAAAAAAAGACTGCTATATAGGCTATGCCACACTGCCAGATGTGATGCAATGTGATGTGCTTGATTACTTTGTGTGAAATAAATAATGTCACCAAAATAATTGAAAAACTGGTATTTTCAGAATTTTTCCTTTACCTCTATCCTAAGACATCTATACTTATGCTAAATTTCAAGTCTCTACATCTATGGGAAGGACTATAATTTTTGAGTGAGTCGGTGCCAAAATTTACAATTTTCCGGGCCTTCTACTCCTAGACATTTTGATATTAAGGCTTGAAATTTTTACAAGGCCAAGAGGAGATAAAGAACAATGTATACCATTTTCATGTTACTAGCTTAATCAGAATCAGTTATGGAGGTGGCAAATAGGGCTTAAGTTGATTTGTGTAAGCATACACATGGTATGTGCCGTGGGAACTTGGCCCAGTGCACTATAGTGTGCCTTGAAATGAGTTTGTAGCTAAAACTGTTATATGCTATAAAATCAGAAAAATTAAAATGGCCAGCCAAGAAACTGAAGTGATATGCTCTAGCCACAATGGTTTCACTGGCTAATTATGTAAATAATTTTTCATTTCTGAGGTATCTCTAAGGCATTATTCACTGTATAAAAGTTTATCTGATCTTTTGTTTATAATGATGGTGAAAAATACAAATTCTTTAATATTTGAATTATATAAATAATTATTATATTATTTGCTTGATTTTAAAGACCAAGAAACATCAATAGTTTATGACCATAAGTAGACCAACAAAATCAATAGTTTATGATCAAACAATTGATCATAAACTATTGATTTTGTTGGTCTTTACTTATGGTGATCAAACTGCATTGCTGAGAAAGAAATTTGTGATTTTAACATTGTGCATGAGAAATTGAATCTTGATTTACAAGTTCTTACATTATGACCCTATCCCAACATCAAATTAACTTGTTAAGCTGAGAACTATAATAGTCCTTTCAACTAAAGAACTTTTAGGGCCAAATTTGATGATCATCGAGTCTTTTCAATTAGAATTAACTATAGACAGTACGATTTAAAAAGGATCGCAGTAGAGAATTTAATATCATTTTCGATTTGATGTTTGATTTAAAAACATAGTAACTAGATTAAAATATTTTAATCTTTACTTTATAAATACTAAAAAGCCTTTTCTTTCCAGTTGTTGACAGTTTAATTGGCATGTTTTTTATTTCCAGGTCATCGTTTGTTGTTTTGCTTCCTTCAGTTACAATTCTTTTAATTGTCGATACAGAAATACCAATAGTGAGTGAAATTTCATTGAAAATATCACTTTGCATAGATTTCTGCCTTCCAAAGTACTTGTATACATTTAAAATAGTATTTCTAACTTGATTGGACAATGTTTTTCCTCGCTTATAAACAACTGTACTGTTTGCCATTACTGCTAAATGCTAAAGGGCAATGATGCAATTTGTTGTATTTATTTAATTTTAAGCGAGTGGAGATATAATTTAATATTTAATAGCAGTAAAGTATTAATTTAGCAATTTTTAAAAGATAACAAACATTTCAAGTTATTAGCAATGGTAAAAAGTAAACTGCTATTGGATGAACGAAACAAAAACCAATTATTCTATTGGATGAATTGACTTTTGCAATCCATAAGCTCTTTACCATATAAGGCAACTCATCTTTTATTGAAAAGAGTATAGTATATGCGTATAGAAAAATTTTTAATCTTTAGGATGTGAGGATCATTTAGGAAATGCTTTATTAAAAATTGTGTATGAAATGGGAACTGGAATTAAATGTCATGTCAGTTACCATATTAGATATTTTTGTTAGTTTGATATAAAATGTGAAATTATTTTTATAATTCTACTGGAATTAGGTATAAGTACATTGATTTTATAAATGCTTTATTATAGAATATAATATAATATATATAATTATTCAAGGTGATTCAAAACTCTTGGACCAAACTTTAAGGGACGATAGAACACACTGAAACAAGCAATTTTCGTCTTATAATGCATTGTCATAACTCAAGTAGTGAAATGCTAGAGGACAGTTTCCAGTGAACAATTGCTGTTTTTGCACTCATCATCATTTCTATCATGGATTTGAGAAGTGATGGATTGCTTCATGAATTGGGAGAAAGGTAGACATTCATTGCATGCAGGATTGCAGAGTCATAGGTTTTTGAATGGAATCGGAATTTTAAACTGCTCAGTTTCAGGAGTCAGAATTGGATTTTTTTTTTTTTTTAAAGATGGTGTCAGATTTGGATCATTTGCCATCTAATTCTGCAACTCTGGGTTGCAAAGTCGGAGGTTTTTGGGTGGAGTCAAAGTTGTATTTTAAACTCCCTGGAGTTGGGAGTCTAAGTTGGGCCTTACAAATTTTAGGGAGTTGGAGTCAGAGTCGGATTATTTGCCATTTGAATCTGCAACCCTGATTGCAAGTATGGAGCTGCAGATAGGAATGTGAGGAAGCTCAAAGATCAGGAATGTTTTCTGACAAGGCATGTGCCAGATCATAAAATGTTTCAGCGAAAGTTGAAAAAATAAATATTCAAAACTTACATTATAGTAAAATGTTATGTGTAAGTAAAATATGTTTTATTTAACGTTCTTATGTTCTAAAATCTTATATGTTCGAATTGTAGCTGAAGATGACTTAATAAAGTCAAAAGCGCTTCTAAGTTTTTGTCTGTTTTTCCACTTTAGAGCAGTGCTAGTTTGAATTATAATTACTTTTGGCAGTCGCTCTTTTGAGTAAAATTTGTTCTGCATTTTCTTTAATTTTTTGATACTTCCTCCGTCATTCTTGTGTATCATCATTTCATACCATAGTAGTAATTGCTAACCCCTAGCACTTCACCACTTGAGTTATGACAATGAATTATATGACAAAAATTGCTTGTTTAGGTGTGCTCTATCATCTGTTAAAATATGGTCCAAGAGTTTTGAATCACCCTTTATATTTACTTTTTGAAATAAATTATTTTTTTGAAGGAATAAAATGAAATATAAAATTTAAGGAAATTATTATATATAAATAATACTTATATAGAGTAGTATTAATATTGTCAAATTATTTTTAGAAATAAAGCAGAATCTGTTGACATTACTATAGCAGATTTTGATGGTGTTTTGTTTCATATATCTAATATTAATGGTGAGAAAACTAAAGTTAGGGTAAGTAAATTTTCCTATTAAACAATAACAAATAATTTTTTCTTAGACCAATATTTTTATTTTGGTTTTTAGTATATGTTTATAGATAGATTGTTATTTTTTATATACTTTTATCAGTTATATTTTGGTTCCTTTAGCTGTGTCATCATTGCCATAATATATTGAATATATATAGAACTTATAAGTTAAATTGAAGACTGATAAGATGATTTTCTTTTGTATTCATAAATTTTTTAATTATCATTATTCTTTTGGTATATATACAGTCATTTCTCGTTATTTGCAGTGATTACACTCTGTAAATTCTTTGCAAATACTGAACAATTGTGCTTATGGGAAATATAGAGTTAGGTTCCTGCAAACCTTTCTTCCCAACATTTTCATTATTAGTTTGGTGTTTTTTTTTTCTGTTTAAAGACATCTTATTTAATGTATTTTACAAGTACTTACAAATAATTATAGTATATGCAGTGTACAGTACTATATATAGTATTATAATTACAGTAATCTTAATTTTTTAAAACACTATGTAGTAAATAAAATTATATTTTTGATGGTAGTACACCTAGCCTTCAATTTGCACAGGAAACAAAAGGAAACAAAATATCGAAAGAACAAAAGAGAACGAAAGAAAAACAAAAACAAAAAAAAAAAAACCATGAACAATAATGACCCTGCAAAAAGAAAAACAGAAACCTATTGAAAGAACTTCAACAAGAGAAAAGCAGAGGAACACCATTAACAGCCGCAAAGGTGTTAGGGAAACATCAAAACCAATCTTAAAAAAAAAATAACAGTCCTCAAAACTGAAAGAATCAGAAAAACTGAGCTTAACATAAGACTACCAACTGTCTACTATACTTCACAACTTAACAGAAAATCCCAATTGCTCAATGTATCCAATGTATGAAAGACCAATAAACAAAATGTGCGAACTGTAAGAGAAGGGGACATTATGGGAGGGTCTGAGAGTTGCAATAGAAGGAAAAGGTAATTTAGAAAAAACGAATACCAATCATCCAATCTTGACTGCTATGGCCATAGCAGAGGAGAACGAGTGGAAAAGAAAAGTTCAAACCGTAGGTAACCAATCATCCAATCCTGACTGCTATGGCCATAGCAGAGGAGAACGAGTGGAAAAGAAAAGTTCAAACCGTAGGTAATCCCAGTTTACCCACGGAAAGAAGAAATCAATGCCAGAAATAAGTAGATAGAAACAACCAACTCCCAGACCCAAGAAACGTGTATTCGTTTATGTAAACGAAGGAGGTGCTAAATGATGCAGCAAGTAAAAAGGTCAATACTGTATAAATAAAACAAATAAATCCAATTGCCACAATAAATAAGTAAAAAAATTAGTAAATAGTCATATCAATAGAAAATTAAACCATAACTAGCATCATAGAGTTATATTAACTCAGGTAAACTTTGTGCTAGTAAACAAAAACAAATTTTAAATCAAATAAATAATAAATTATGGCAGTGGTTTCCAAACTTTTTGTGTCTGCGCTCCCCTTTATTCATAAAAAAATTATTACGCCCCTCATTTTCATAACAGTCTAATTTTATAAATATTTTCTACTTACAATTTAATATTACAAAAAATATACCATATTTTGCATAAAGTTTTTATACATAAATATATATATATATTTAATATGATGTAATAATTTTAATGCAATTAAACAAATCTTACAAAAAAAAAAAGAAAAATAGAAATCAAATTTAATATTGTATATTTAATATGATGTAATAATTTTAATGCAATTAAACAAATCTTACAAAAAAAAAAGAAAAATAGAATACAAGTTTAATACAACATAATATTTAATGCGATAGGTGGGCTTAATTTTCAGCACAAATTCTCTTAAATCGGGGTGTCATGGAAGATATCGCTACTCGCAATTCTTTTTCAATGATTAAACGAGATTGATATTTTGTTTTTAAAATAGCTATAGCAGAAAGTTTCTGGATACATGGACATATGTACTGTATTTATAACCCTTTTATTTCATTTTTTCGACATCAATTTGAATCTATTTTTTTGTTTGTTTGTCCCAAAAATGATGGTTTTATTAATTCTTGCGCACCCTCTACTGGTGCGCGCTCCAGTTTGGAGAACACTAAATTAGGGAGTTTATCTAATATATAGTTTCTTGAAGAAGTAATGATAATGCTTGAATGTGCGATAAGGAATAAAAAGAAACTCTAATTTGAAGAATGGAAAAATATCTAGAAATTCCACGATGCTGTTTAAGATTAAGTTCTTAGAGATTTATAGAAGTTTCTTATAGAACCTTGGTTAGGTTAGGTTAATTAGTTTACGCCACCATATCCTCATGGGATATACTGTCTCTGGCGGTGGCCACTTGTAGAGCCCATCACAGGCTAGCCAACACCCGTAATGGGGTCAACCGGATGGTTGAAGGATGGGGTTCAACGGGCCGGGCCCGGACCCCTCCTGAAAAACTGGCGGTGTGGGACCCGGATTTGAACCCGGATCCTCCAGGGTGGTAAGCCAAGGCTTTTAGCAGAGATATAATATTGTAACCATCATTCAAACAAAATGGCAAACAGAAAAATATGGTACTTACGTATTAACGCCACCACAGCTGCGCAACTTCTGCTGCGGTGGCGTTAATACGTAAGTACCAAAAATATATTTAATTAATGCTGTTTTTAACCTTTTCAATTGATATTTCTGCTAATACGAATAAAAAAAAAAAAAAATGTAACTAGCGGGAATAGAACCCAGGCCGACCGCATGGAAGTTTGCCGCTTAACCACGCTGCCACGACAACTCGTTGTTAATTAGTATAACGAACTGGTATACTTTCGTCGCGTCTTTCTTCGAGGTCATTTTTCTCCATAATGGCTAGCCATTGGCCTCTAACCTTTTACTGTGTTTTAGTACTATTCAAGAACTCTTACAGAAATAAATTTCGTTTCATTCCGTTTTCCGGCCCTCGAGTCCTCTCCTTGTTAGTACTGTTCCCATGATTCATTTCGTGTAAAACAAAATGGACGCTAAGCAACGAAAGGCACTCACTATTTACGAAATGATGTTAACAGCTGCAGTAAATGAGGAAACTGAAACAAAATCGCGGAAGGGAAAATGCTGGATCGAAAATATTTATAAGAAGAAATACGAACAATGTTTCTATGCAATTTTGATCAAAGAGATGAGATTTAATAACAAAGAATCCCGCCATCTTGACTGTTAAGGTTGCCAACAATTCAACGTTGCAAAATGCATGGATTTCATTGGTGGATGTTATCTCGACGGATTTTACCGTCACGGAAAAGTTGAATCTATCTAGACATTGGACGGTAGCGATTTTTAGGCCGCGGTATGACATCAAAACCGCGCTGCTTTCGTCACGCGCGTATTTTTCGCCGCGGTTCCGTGCAAGTGGGAATCAGCTTTTAGACGTAGTCATGGAGTTATGGTCTCAGTAGAGTCTCATTTGTGAATTTAATCATCTTTTACTTGTTAAATATAATAATTATTTATTTTACAAAGGCGTTATTCTATTAATATCCATATATAACTTATTTATTTTACAAAGGCGTTATTCTATTAATATCCACATATAACAGAAACCGATTAATTATTTTTATAACAAAATGAACAAGCCGTTTTCACTTAATATATACTAGTGTATATTAAAAAATTACTTAACTAAATTCTTATTGTCGTATCCTAGACGACTAAAGAAAGATATTGACTAAAACCAAAGAAATTAATGAATAAAAACTGGTTAGCCAAAACTTTCATGTAGGCGGGTTATCGCACCTTTCCTAAACGTCTTTCAATCGATCCTTCCAATTTAGTGATTTTAAAAGATGTCAAAATATAATTCTAACTTTGAAGGGTAAATTCAAAAAATGTCTTAAGCATAATACGACACTTATAAACGTTTGAATCGCATTATTACCACGATTTACATTAGAATATGGAGTTAATCGAATTGGCTCATGAAATAAATTATTTGTTATTCAAAGACCAAAAAAAATTTTGTCATTTAGTGGTGTTAAGCCTAACTATTAGGAAAATTTATTTTTATTATAAATAGTTAAGAGTCAACCAAGTACTGTGACACTAATATTTTAAAAAATTCAAAAAGTGGAGTTAATCGATTTGGCTTGTGAATGCCTCAATTATAAATTCACTTATCTTATTAATTAATGATTAGAAAATTTTAATAAATTACAAATAATATTTTTTATAATATTTAATATAATATATATAAAATATTAAAATGAATTGGATTATTTCCAGGTACAGTAGTTCAGTTGATAAAGTCCCTAGGCCAATATGTGATATGCATAAAACATGATTCATATTGTAACAATAAAATCACGCCCGTAACAGGGTTGGCAATAATCAAAAAAGACAAAAAAGAAATAAACATTCATATATCGCCAATCAGGTGGCCTTATAATCTCTATCTCTACATACTATACAAGCTTCCTCTTCAGCCATTCTTTTTCTTCATACATATGCGCCTTTTAAACAGACTGAAACCCATATATCCTCAGAGACTCATCCACTTGTTCTCTACCATCTATTCTCGGCTTTCCTCTCTCACATTTATTCTTAACACGCCCAGCATACACTTGCTCTTCACATATTCGCTTCACATGACCAAACAATCTTAAAGTTGATATACTTACTGCATCTATTATACTTCTTTTTACACACATTGCTTTCATATTTCGTCATTCGAGACACAATCATTTCGCATCATTCCAGCTACACCTCTCAAAAGGTATCTTATCTTCATTGCACTTTCTATGCTTTTTTCAGGCACCCCATACCCAGGTCTCACTTCCATACATCAGTATTGTGACCAGCATACTTTGATATACAGCCATCCTAGCATTTTTTAACAGATTCTATTTCTAGCATATCTTCCGAGTGTACCACAACTTTCAATCCAGCATTTGCTCTTATCACAATCTCAACAACGATACAGCCTTTCCTCTCAGACATACTATCCAAGTACATTCCCGTTCAATTTCATGCTTTGTACATTCCCCATCCTTCCCAAACAGAAGTACTTTCGTCGTTTTGCATTTATTCTCATCTGTTTTCTTTGACATGCTTTTGTGCAACATGCATCTTCAAATCTTGCTCATTTACAATGAAGAGAACAGTATCATTAGAATACAGTAGACAATGCAAACTCTCATCACCAAACTCATCAGTTTCCCTCAAACATCCATCCTTGTATACATTAAACAGCCAGGGGATATCATACAAACTTATTTCACTTCTTACTCAATTGTAAACCACTCTGATGTGTCTTCATTCAATCTCACACTTGCACAATGTTCATTCACACCATATTCCCTCAACAATTTCTACAGATTATTGGTATTCACTCTGTCATACACCTTTTCAGGACCTACAAAAACACAGAATGTCTTTTTTATTCACACGTAGATATTTCTACACAGTCAAATGCATTGAGGAAATTTGGTTCTTACATCTTCCATTCCTGAACCCACATTCCATACTCTCTCATCATCACCTTCTTCACCCTCTCAATAATAATCTTATCAAATACCTTCCCAGTAATACTAAGCAAATTTATATCTTTATAATTCTTGCATTCATCTCTCTCACCCTTTCCTTTGTAGATGGAACAATCATAGATTTAATCTAATCGCCGGAACCACACCTTTCATTAATTAAACACACTTTACACAGCTGTCACATCCACACCACAATAAACTTCCCACCATATTTCAACATCTCAGTCATGACTCATTCATTCCAGGACTTACCACACTTCAATCTACTAATCACATTCATAACCTCTTCTTCACTGATTTGTTCGTCATGCTCACATTGCATTCATTCTGTTTTCTTCACTTTCACTCATCCATTTCTCCAATGGGCTTGTAAAGCTTATGGAAATACTCTCTCTACTTATCGACTATCCTAGATTGATCCCATAGCATTCTATCATTCTATCTTTCACACCAGACACACGACCTTATTCCCTCCTCAAATTTCTTATGTATACTATTTCCAGAACATTTTTTAATCCCCTGCAGCTTCTCTCTCTCTCTCTCTCTTTCTCTTGCCATTCTCTCATCATTATCCTCACATATACATTTAACATTCCCAAATATGCTTCCTTCTTCTCAGTCAAAGCATGTCTACCTCATCATTTCACCATGCCCCGCCTTCCTACTTACTTTCACTTCATCAACTATTTCTCTTGAAACATTCACTATCTATTCCTTAAAATGTGTCCACACATCTTCACATTGCATATATTCTCATCTACTGGGCCAGCTTTTCATATACCTTCTTCTCATATATCTTTCGCTTCATACGAAGATTCTTCACTCGCATCCGAATTACTTTTGTCCTCCACATTTCTGCATTCCCTCAGTAGATTCATTCTAGAGATCTCCACTTATTTCTGCACCTCTCTTCACTCTTGTGTTCATAATCTTCATCGCAATCTTTCATCATCACAATTAAGTCAATCATACTCCTCTGATCTCTCTCACCGCTCTCCCAGGTGTATTGATAGCTGGCTTTGTGTCGAAAGATATTTGAAACAAACAACACTCTTCGGTAATCGCTTCTCATTGTAGTTAATTATAGGATCACCATATTTCCCAACCATTTCTTCCACTCCGTCTCTCTCCGCACCAACTCTGCTATTCAAATATTCTGCTATAATCACTTGCTCAGTGCCACTAATTTAATTTATCAGATCATTCAGTTCGCAACAGAGTTCATTTTTTCATTATCTCTCGTAGTATCTACAGGAGCATACACCGCTATCAGAAATATCTAACTTCATCCTTACCCATATTTTGTTATTCACATATTTATATTCTAATATAAATATGTTCGTTCTCTCATTCATCAGCATATTCATATCTTTTCTCATTCGCTCATTATCGCTCATTATAGAATATATTCCCACAATATTATTCTTTGCATACTCAAATGCACACTCTTTTCGACATATTTCACTCACACAGAGCACATCAACCTATATTTGCACATCTCATTCACAAGCTCTTGTTCATTCCTTTTCACTTGTTTATTCACATTCCACATACCCAATTTCCATTAGTATTTCCGTTTTCGTTCTTATTATCCTCTATCCTGTCCAATTGTAAATCTATATTTTACAGTACTGCTTTCTTTACTTTGAGTATCGAAAATCAAGATGATAATTTCACCATGTTGAGTGATCAGCAAATGACGATATCATCTGGTGGAGGGGATTCCCCCTTGAGGATCCTATTCAATTCTGAGCCTCACTTTGTCAGGCTTTTAATTTCTGTGCGTTATGGCAAAAATTGAACTAGCAATACTCAGAAAGATCACTGGAGCATGGAATGCCTTTTCCATATAAGGGCAAAGGAGATTCCATGCTGCAATGATGGACCCAAAGGGAAATGATTCGTATTACTATATTAAAATAAAATTATTTATTATGAGGTTGTAAGATGATCAGCATGTTTTTTTTTTGTTTTCTCTGTTTTCTTCTTTAAGATTGACACAATTAACCAATAATTATTTTCATAAGTATTCAAAAATTGATAAATAAACTATTTTACTAAAAGAATGGAATGATATAAATTTTTCATTATTTTTTTATGCTGTATATGAAATTGAACAATATTTGAAAATGAATGTGATTATGGATTACCACTATAGATCTAGGAACAGAAAATTATCATAATCAGTTATAAACTAATAGGAAATTATTATAACGAAATTATTCGTAATTATTAAAAAAAAATGGAATGCTGTAACTGTACTGCATTGATTCTCCAAATAATAACCAGGAAACTTACTTCAAATTATAAAATACAATACTGTTTAAGAATGATTGTTGGAGGATGAAGGATCATCCGAAATCGGATTATTTGTATAATAAATCTGGTATCATTGATGCTGCTTTTGCAACCTATCTAATCTAATACCATTTGAAATTTTGAGAATTTTCCAAGTATTTACTGTATTAGTATCTTAAAAACTACTTAAATATGTATTACGGGAGACTATATAATTAGAAACACTTTCAATGTCATTTTGCATACGTGTACTTATCTTGTCGAATTATTCCTTTCTTAGTACAGTATTATAAATGCATATATTTTGTTTTGTTCGTTATTATTGAAACAAAATAAAATTTAAAATACTGCACGCTACATGTATTCTTAAAAAAATTATATTTTCTATTTTCTGTTGACTAATTTGGCAAACTGAAATTTATAAAATCTCATTTGAAACGATTATGTTTATGTCAGTAAATAAACATGACAGCTGAATTTTGGAGAAAATAGAATATTCGAAACTTCAACATTTTTTGAACATTCTTCATAATTATGTAAATTAGATTACTATATTTATTATTATTATTATTATTATTATTATTATTAAAAGGTTTATTTATATAATGTATATTTTAACATAATAAGCTATTAAAATACTCCAAAATGAAACATTTTATTGTATTTAATTAAACAAAATATATGAATTTCTAAAGTTAACTAACATAGAGATAATAATTAAAAAGATAACTAAATTCTCAGTATTATTACTGTAAATCTTATGTTTTTAGATTTTTACAAGTTTTATAAATATTTTAAATTTTTCCATGGTTTTATGAATAGATAATTAAATTTTATATTCTCTATTATATGCTAAAATAAAAATTCTGAAACACAAGATTTATTAATTCTATAATTAAAAATTATTGCTAGATCCATCTATAAAATATAAGATTAAATACCAAAAAATATAATATGTATATTAAAAAAGA